>JAOUQZ010000014.1:12533015-12544400 GCA_028564935.1 Neosilurus hyrtlii | reverse complement strand
ACGTTTTCTGGATTTAGGCGTACGCCATTTTTCAGTAAGAATTCCACGCAAGTCTTTGTACATGAGGCCCCAGGTGATTGTATCTCATTTAATCTTCACCATCATTTCATTTACAGAACATGTACATGAACATTTTTATTGTGAAGCAAGAAACAAATAGGACAAAACAACAGAAACCTTCAGCGTGCAAAACTATTCACCCCCCTAAAGTCAGTACTTTGTAGATCCTCCTTTTGCAGCAACTACAGCTGCAAGTCGCTTTGGATAAGTCTCTATGAGTTCGCCACATCTTGCCACTGGGATTTTTGCCCATTCCTCAATGCAAAACTTCTCCAGCTCCTTCATATTGGATGGTTGCCACTTGTGAACAGCAATCTTCAAGTCTAACCACAGATTCTCAATTGGATTGAGGTCTGGGCTTTGACTAGGCCATTCCAACACATTTAAATGTTTCCCCTTAAACCACTCAAGTGTTGCTTTAGCAGTATGCTTCGGGTAACTGCAGGAAGGTGAACCCCGTCCCAGTCTCAAATCATAGGCAGACTGAAACAGGTTTTGCTCAAGAATATCCATATATTTAGCACCATCCATCTTTCTCTCGACTCAGTCCCTGCTACTGAAAAACATCCCCACAGCATGATGCTGCCACCACCATGTTTCACTGTGGGGATGGTGTTCTTGGGGTGATGGGACATAGCATTTTCCTTGGTGGCCAAAAAGTTACATTTTAGTCTCATCTGACCAGAGCACCTTCCTCCATACATTTGGGGAGTGGCCCACATGCCTTTTGGCAAACTCAAAATGTACCTTTTTATTTTTAACACTAATTAATGGCTTTTTTTCTGGCCATTCCCTTTTTCCATAAAGCCCAGCTCTATGGAGTGTTCGGCTTATTGTGGTCCCATGCACAGATACACCAGTCTATGCTGTGGAACTCTGCAGCTCCTTCAGGGTTACCTTTGGTCTCTGTGCTCTGATTAATGCCCTCCTTGCACAGTCTGTGAGTGTTGGTGGGCGGCCCTCTCTTGGCAGGTTTGTTGTGGTACCATATTCGTTCCATTTGAAGATGATGGATTTGATGGTGCTCTGGTTAATCATTAAAGATTTGGATATTTTTTATAACCTACCCCTGACTTGTACTGCTCAACAACTTTGTCCCTGACTTGTTTGGAGAGCTCCTTGGTTTTCATGGTGTGATGCCTCTTGCTTAGTGGTGTTGCAGCCTCTGGGGCCTGTCAGAAAAGGTGTGTTTATACAGACAAATCATGCGACCCCTAGATTGCACAAAGGGACTTCATTTCACTAATTATGTGACTTCTGAAGGTAATTGGTTGCACCAGAACTTTTGAGGAGCTTCATAGCAAAGGGGATGAATACATATGCACATGCCAATTTTCAGATAAAAATTTTTTTTTAATTTTTTTATATATATATTCTTATTTCACTTCACCAACTTAGACTATTTTATGCAGATCCTTCACATAAAATTCAGATTAAAAACACATTTAAATTACAGGTTGTAATGAAACAAAATGGGTAAAAAGCCAAGGTGTGAATACTTTTGTAAGGCACTAAGTGCCACGTGTGTAGTTTGCATGCTTACATGGCCTGTGCTAGCGTAGGTTTCCTCCGGGTGCTCCGGTTTCCTCCCACAGTCGAAAGACATGAACATTAGGCTAACTGGCTGTTCCAGATTGCCCCAGGTTTGAATAGGTTGCCCTGCTATGTTCTGTCAAACAATTCAGGGTGTATCCCGCCTTTGCCGAGTGTCAGCTGAGAAAGGCTCCAGTCTCCCCATGACTCTAGTACTGTAGTCTCAAGTGGCTCGAGTGCTATGCAAATAATACTGATGCTCTCTGGACCTCTTTCTTTGATTTGCTGTAATTCGAGTCTGAATATTACAAGCTGAAACATGGCCTGCAATCACTACGTCAAAGCTTGTGAGTAAACCAGTTTATAAACGAGTTTATTTGTGCTACATTTTAAAGCGGATACTCCACTCTAATCTGTTATGCTTGCTTAATAATATATTAGGCCGTTTCCTAATAAGGTCACAAAGGGAGTATTATTTTGATTTCTCACTCAAAGTGTTAGTGTGATGTTAAGACCGCAGGGATTTGGGGAGATCTGGCCTAGTAGTTTGGGGGAAATACCAGTGATAAGCACCAGTCTTACCCTGCTCTCGCGGCTCTCTCTCACTTACTCTCTTATTTTCCCTCATCTCACATGTGTTTTTTCATTCTCTCAGAATCCTGCCTTGGCCTACTTCTTTCAGCTCGTATATTTCCATCTGAGAGCTCAGCCACCCTTGCGAGTAGAAAACTCGCCCAGAGCCCATCGTGAAGTTCTCTCTTTCTCTGTCTCTCTTCCACTTCCTTTAGTGTTGCCTTATTGCCAGACCCCAAGTTTTCCTCAAGGGTTTGTTTTCTCTCCCCACTGGAGCCTCACCAACATATTATTTCTCTTCTCTTTCCTCCTCTTATCGCTCCTTCAGTCCATCAGCCAGTCGTCTACTGTTCCTCTGTCTCTCTTTCCTCCTCTTGTAGACCTCCAGCTGCAGATGCTAATCTAAACCATGCAATTACGGCACAGCCTTCGTTTCCCGGGGCCCGGCTGTGGCCAAGACTCAAACATTATTATTTCATTACAGAACTTCTCTGAACAGGCCCGAAGCAAACAGACAGACAGAAAGAAGCAGGGAGGGAGAGAACGAGGGAAAAGAGAGACGTGGAGACATCAGAGATGGAGGAACAGCAAGACGAAAAAGGACAGAACGTAAACAGGGAGCAAAGGAAAAGAAAACGGTAGCTCGCTCCTCTCTAGTGCAGTATATGAGAGGGGGGTTTGACAGTTCCCGAAAGACCTTTAGTCGTCTCTCCTCTTCAGATCCCAGGCTTTACTTTGTGTCTACATTTCATCATCTTGTTATGTCGGAAAAATTGGTAATTATTCAAGCCAGTTTGCAATGTCAAGTAGATGTCTTCCACATATTCTTTTTTATTATTATTATTTTATCCCTAACATAGCCAGTTCCTCCATATCTCCTCTCTATCATGTGGCCACCATTAACCAGGAAGGGCTGAGAGCAAGCATGACACTGCCACCTGCATCTTTACAAACTGCTGTGCATACATATTCAGCCTTAAACACTCGAAGTGGAAAACACCTTGTACACATGAGCTTACAGATGCCCATGGTTAGCTGGTGATTGCTATAAGTGACAGGGAGGTGAGCATATTCTATCCATGCCTCTCGTGAGAGCTTGGCAGGTTAGCTCCTATGGACTCCCGGCCATGGATCATCAACCTGGATTCGAACTTGCAATCTCCAGCATGACAGCAGCGCCCCTTGTCGATACGCCCCTCAGAAGACCAACTCCCACATATTATAAAGTTAATAATAACTGGATTTAGAAAGAATCCACTGTCACATATATCGCTCAGTGGGTATGCACCAGGTCCATGACAGAAAATTAGGCAAACTCCTAGGACATTTGTGGAAGTGTCTCCTGTTGTTTGACTGAAAGTACCATTGTAAACCCTTGCCCCCTGTCAAAGACATACAAATTTCATACACATTTCTGGTGAGCTCAGCATTGAACAGTTTTCCTACAAAAGTCATATGATTGGCCCACATGTATCGTACAACATTTTTACCACAGTGTTACTTTGAGTATACTGTACATACGGTGGTTGAACATCAGCAGAGTATCACAGGAATATCATACAAGGATTTTTTTGTCTTCCAGCAACCGTATCACTTTCATATAAACATTGTACCATTTAAATTTTAGACGTGACCTCTTTTCCCTATGACAGACTTACAACATTTATTTTAGATGTGAATGCAACTATGCAGGTTTTAAAGTCACACGCTAGTCTCTATTGTGGTAGCGTCACTAAATATTTATGACAAAACAATTGCAGGTTGTTAGTGAAATGGAGGTGAGGAGGTGTTTATTTAAATTTCTAAATTTAAAATAAAAAAGTCTTTAGTTTCAACACCTTGCAAGTCAGTAAATAAAGGGAAAGCCTGAAGGGTATCGCACTTGTTCGTCCTGATGCTCTTTCTTGTTAAGGTAACGTCTCAAGTATGAACTTAACATTAATATGGAATTATAACTGTAACAAGCAAATGTGCCAGTTAGATTTTGGAATTGATCCAAACTCAGTCAAGGTCATGAAAAGGTCAAATGTCTGAAATACATTTACAGTACAAAAGTAGTTTTTGTGTGTGTGTGTGTGTGTGTTTATATATGTTTTATTTTATTTATTTATTTATTTTAATTTTGTGCTGTCTATGATATTTGCCAGTGGTCCATTTGCATGTTTGTTTGTTTGTAATTATCATTTTGTTCTTTTTTTTTTTAACAGATCCAAACCGAATCAAGGTCAAATGTCTTATTCATTATTCATTCTTTTTAAATTAAAAACACTAAATCATATTATGAGTAAACAGTATGATCTTAAAAATATATAAATGAATTTCAGACTTTCTTAGAGATTATTTTGATTTACTGACAGCATGTCTGAACATTCTGAACAACTTTGTATAGTATTATGGTCGTGGGGAGGTTGGAGCCCATCCCACGCAAGAATGTGAGGAACATGCAAACTCCACACAGTAATGCCCTCACTGGGCACAGGGCACGAAACCAGGACCTTCCCACCTTGGCCCCCCTTTCTCTCCAGGGAGGACTCAGGGTGGAGGGAAGGGATTGCCAGCGCGGGGCTATGCAAAACGTAATGATGTAAGCTGTAAACATAGTTAATCTCATACACTTCCTTGCATTTTAATAAGGACCCAGAAATAATGCAGAATTAATTCGAAAACTTTCTTTCTTTCTTTTTTTTTTCAAAATGTAAATTAATTTTAGACCTTTGGACTCAACTGTAGGCGGCACATTGGCGCAGTGCTTCACCTCACAGCAAGAAGGTTCGATTACTGGGCTGGGGGCATTTTTGTGTGGAGTCTGAATGTTCTCCCTGTGCTTGCATGGGTTCATCCAGGGACTCCGGCTTGTTCCCGCAGTCCAAAAACATGAACGGTAGTCTGATTGGCGGTTTAAAATTGCCACTAGATGTGAGTGAGTGTGAATGGGTGTGTTTGTGTTGGCCCTGCAGTGGCCGGGTGAGCTGTTCAGGGTTCACCCAGAGTCGGCAGAGTTGGGTGCCAGCCTCTTTCTTCGTGACCCTAATTAGGACTAAGCGGTTTAGAAAATGAATGGACCCCACTGTTACAAATTAGTAACAAGAAAGGCTTGGTGTCGATTAGTTGGTGGTGTTGCTGGTGTCCCCATCTAAACCATTAATGCTGAGTTCGATTTGTCTGATTTAACTTCATTAGGAACAACAAGGAGCAACTCTATAGCTGCTATAAACTTAGTGATACCTGAGATCTACCTTGTTCCCTGAACGTTCCACAGTGTGAACTGGCGAGCTCAGTTTTTAAGGTTCTGGGTTAGTGATCCGAAGGTTGGGGGGTTCAAGCCCCAGTACAACCAAGCTCCCACTGTTGGCCCCTTGAGCAAGTCCCTTAACCCTGAATTGCTCAGTAGTATATAATGATAAATGTAAGTCACTCTGGATAAGGGAACCTGCCAAAATGCTGTGAATGTAAATGAAATATCTGTATAAATGGATATAATAGTTCATATGTTTGAGTTTCATTTCATTCATTTATTTAGTCATTCATATTCTTCCGCTTCTTCCGGGGTCGGGTCGCGGGGGCAGCAGCCAAAGCATTGAGGTCCAGATGTCCTTCTCCCCAGCCACTTCCACCAGTTCTTCCGGGGGGACGCCAAGGCGTTCCCAGACCAGCCGAGGGACGTAGTCCCTCCAGTGTGTTCTGGGTCGACCCCGGGGTCTCTTCCCGGTTGGACATGCCCGAAACACCACACCAGGGAGGCGTTTGGGAGACATTCTAGTCAGATGCCCAAGCCACCTCAAATGGCTCCTCTCAACACGAAGGAGCAGCGGTTCTACTCCCAGATGACAGAACTTCATCTCTAAGGGAGAGACCTGCCACCCTGCAAAGGAAACTCATTTCAGTCGCTTGTATTTGCGATCTCGTTCTTTCAGTTACTACCCAAAGCTCGTTTGACTTTCATTCAAAGAAATTCCAACTGTGACATAAGAAGAATAAACCTCTTAAGGACATCCTATGTATACAGTACGATTACAGTAATGGTGGCATAGTGGTTAGCATGTCCACATAACAGCAAGAAGGTCCTGGGTTCGAGTCCAGGGTGTTTCTGAGTGGAATTTTCATGTTCTCCCCATGCTTGCATGGGTTTCCGCCGAGTACTCCGGTTTCCTCCCATAGTCCAAAGACACGTACATTAGGCTAACTGACTGTTCCATATTGCCCCTAGGTGTGAGTGTGAGTGGTTGTGTGTGTATGTTGGCCCTGCGATGGATTAGTGAGCTGTTCATGCTGTACCCTGCCTTTCCCCCCAGTGTTGGCTGAGATAGGCTCCAGCCTCCCTGCGTCCCTAGTAGGGGTAAGTGATTCGACAAATAAGTGAGTGAGAGTGAGTGATTATACAATTCCTTACATGCTGTGCTGTGTGTACAACCTCCCCTATGGCCATGATGACTCTTGCAGGCTGCCTTTTGCGTTACGGTCACCACCTGAGTCTCGTCATCTTGGCTCAGTGCAGGCTCAGCTGTTTGAAGTCTTAATCCTGTTCAGAGTGTAAACTTGGCCTGGTGTCCTCTCACCCCTCTACATGACCCCTTTTAGTGGATATTAGTCCTGCAGCTCTGTATCAGATCTTTAATGAGGTATATTGGTTGGCAGGATTGCTTGGCTCATTAGCGAGTACTCTTGTAATCTGTACATCCAGCACAGTCAGTATTTGGATTTGTTATCAGTGAAAAGGTTTAAGTGCTTACTTGGCCATGCTTTTTAAATAGGCATTTAAATGAAAGGAAAGGGAGGCGTTTGCTTGTTGTTTTTTTTTAAATAAATTTTATTTTTTTATTTTTTTACATTGCTCAGGTTGGGGAACCATCTCTGATTCTTTTTCGTTTTCTCTCTGTCAGGTGCCCTGGTCTAAGAGGAGCTGTTTGGGGAAAGCCATCATGTTGACGGGGCAGCACGTCTCCTCAGACACCGAGGTGCAGCTTTATCACAGAGTCCTCCAGGAACAGGGTTACCATGTCAACCAGGGACGCTATGCTGAGACCAGTGCCACGCTCACACGCAATTCTAGAGGTGTATACTGGATGTGGGGCTGTGAAGTATCTTATGCTGTCTGGTATATTTCTCACTTACTTATCTGCAAAGCCACTTAATCCTACTAGCGTCGCAGGGAGGCTGGAGCCTATTTCAGCCAACACTGGTTGAAGGCATAGTACACCCTGAGCAGCTCACTAGACCATCGCAGAGCCAACATACACACACAATCATATACACTCACACCTGGGGCAATTTGGAATAGTCAGTTAGCCTAATGTGCATTTATTTGGACTGTGGGAAGAAACTAGAGTACCCAGAGGAAACCTACACAAGCACAGAAAGAAACTGCAAACTCCACACAGAAATGCACTCAGAGCACGAAACCCCAAGGACCTTCTTGCAGACCTGTATGTGCTCTCTCTGCCTCTCTGCTACCATGCCACCTCTCTAGTATATGTCCTAAATAAATCCCCTCCCACCAGCCAACTCTCCCTTATTACACAAGGCTTACCAACCAGAAAGGCTGAAGGCTAACACATGCTTCCTCTAAAATACATGAAGTCAACCAAGAGTATCTTTTCACGCTGCTGCTCCTGCAGCATCACACGGTAGTGAAACACACTTGGAGGAAAGCTCTGTCTGTCCTCTTCCATATACATGAGCTCATAGATGCTGCTCTGATCGACAGGCCAGTTACGCTCTCTTAGCTTCTTTCCTTAGATGGATGGAATATCGTAGGGAGTCAAGCTTGCAAAGACCTGGCTAAAGGATATGCACTTTTCTGTTTTTCGCTTTTCTGAAAATTATCCACCTGAGGGCAGTGTAGTTAATCTTAAGCATTGCATCCTTGCAGAAAAAACTCTGTGTAGCATTTGCCAGTTAGGTAATATAAAAAAAATTTGGTAAGAATTGATTATAAAAATAATACTGAAGGCATTGCATGAGAACAAGTATATTACATACACTACATGGTCAAAAGTTTATGGACACTTGACCATCAGACCCATATGTAGTTTCCACCCAAAGTTGGTGCTACAAAGTAGAAAGCACGCAATTGTGCAGAATGTCTTCGTCTGCTATTGGATTACAATTTCCCTTCACTAGAACTAGAGTCTCAAACCTGTCAGCATGACCGTCCCCCGTGCACATAGTGAGCTCCATGAAGGCATGCCTTGCCATGGTTGGAATGAGAGAATGTGAGTTGCTTGCACAGAGCACTGACCTCAACCCCACTGAATATGTTTAGGATGGACTAGAATACCAGCTGCCCCAGGTGTCCCCGCCTGCACAGCTTGACATTAGTAATGTTCTTGTGGGTGAATGATCAGAAATCCCCACAGCCACACTCCGAAATCTAGTGGACAGCCTTTCCAGAAGAGAGAGATTTATTATAACAATAAAGAGGAACGAAACCCGGAATCCAGCAATCAAGAAACACTTGGTCAAGTGTCCATAAACTTTTGTCCATATCAGTATGAGCCAGCATTTCTTTCTTGACTATATACTACTCGGGATATAAAACATTATTCACCTCTCAAACTTGGGATTGCTTAAAGGGTACCTGTGATAAATTAGTGTTACTAGCTCTTTAAAACGATCACGTATAACATCAGTGGATCCCTCCAGCAGAATCAGTCCTTGGCCCCAGTGAACCTACTTACAAGTGCTGTAACACTGGGCATGTTCAGAGACATGTTGACTACCTCATTGGCTGTTCCAGCCTGGTAGTGATGTGAACTGGTTGGATTGGCTGGGATGCAGATAACAAGTGCAGAAATCAAGGAAAACATTTCTTTTTTTTTCCCTAAACCTGCTGATGCCATGAATGCCGAGTTGGCAAAAGATTAGCTGCATAATCCCTTTTGGATTTACCATCATGCTCATCTCTGGTAGCGTACACGTCCTCGGAGTCACTAGAATGTAACGTCACCACAAGACTCCTCCCTCTCTGGCTCACAATAAATTTCCTTCAAATTGTTAGACATAGTTGGTTGGTCTTAAACGTGATTTCTTTAACCCCTAAAATGTCGCTCACTGAATAAATTTGCTTGTTTACTTGCACTGGACATCCCCAGCCAATGAGTTCATGTCACTTCCGGAAAAAAAGTGACTGCCAACCATTGGTTCAGCCCCCCCTAGTAATCTGTGAGATAAAATTACCCAGTTTTGTGCTTTTTATGGTTATTTATGTTACAATAAGCATAAAACACATTGCATATGCACACATTATGCTGTGACCAATACTGGTACACTTTAAATCCAAATAGTGGACAAAAACTCCATCAAAATACAAAGAAAGCCACGCAATATGGCAAAATAATATTCAAGGTAAAAGTTTTTTTTTTTTACTTTTCAAGAGTTTTAGATGTCGTGATGGAACATAAGTGCTCATATCTATTTTAGTTTACATTTCCTAATGTTCTTGTGCAGTGTATACTAAACTTATTGCTATTCATCCTTTCCCCAAACAAGACTGAGTAATGTACACGCAAAAACAACACGAGATGGATAGCAGATTTTTAATCCTGTATTTAAAGGGACATTATTTAAAGGGATGGCACGGAACATGACTCTCCGGACCTCAGGAAGCATGGAAACCATGTGAGACAGGATTTGTTGTATAATGAATTCCGATTTCCAGCTATAGCTGCCAATATTTATTTTTCCATGTTCTTTTAAAGTGTTCCGATTATAAAGGTGTCAGTAGTTCCACTACGGTGTCACCATCGGCAACACGACGAGTTACAACACATTAATACAATGCTTTTAGTTTCCACTGGAGCAATGGCAAAAGATTATTGTTAATGTTACCAGGTTGCTAGGTTACTAGGCTTTTCCACTTTCCACATCATACCATTACAGCATTTCAGTTTTGTGGGAATGGGGTACTGGTGAGATTGAGTTCTGCAGTTACAGGATTCACAGTCTAAGGTGTTTCTGTGTGGAGTTCGCATGTTGTCCTCATGCTTGCGTGGGCTTCCTCCGGGTACTCCAGTTTCTTCCCACAGTCCAAAGACGTGCACATTAGGCTAACTGGCTGTTCCAAAATGACCCTATGTTTGAATGGTTGTGTGTGCGTTTCCCTGCGGTCTGCTGTTTATTAAGGTTAAGCGGTTCACAAATGAGTGAGTGAGTGTGTTCAAGTGTCCCTGTCCCACCATCAATAAACAGTAAATCATTTGAGAGAATTTACAGTACAGTTTAGAAACACAGACTTGCGTCCTGAAGCAAGGAATGAGGAAAGAAAAGGATGTTTAATGCTTGAATCGGTCAAGGATTCACTGTTTATTAGTACCATAAAGATGAAAGGACCTCTAAAAATGGGGTCGACCTCTGCTGACATGCTCTCCTGGATAAACACCCAAGCATGCAAACACATACGCACGCACCTTAAGAGCCCCACAGCAGGGTGTATTAGAGCTCCTAAAAAACACATCATGGTACTCATAATAAATAAATATATAAATAACTCCCAAAAAAATAAGAGGAGGGAAAATAATACCTTACAGATACTTTCTTTATTACTATGAATAAAAATACTGTGTTGTAAAAGTCCTATGAAAACTACAGTAGATTTTCCCTTCGGCCAGTGTTGGCTTTGACAGGAGGTACCCAAGTAATACTCATTCGGCGAGTGAGTGAGAGTGAAGTACGTGTTGTCATCATAATGTTCATTTACTTACTGGACAGTCAGCACCAGAATTATTGGCACCCTGGTTTAGAAGGAGTAATCGTTAGGAATGTGAATGACTCTTGGGTCTGTCTAGGGTCACAATGAAACTGGAGTCTATCACTGCCAACTCTGGGCGAAGGCAGGGTACAGCCTGAATAGCTTGCCAGTCCATCATAGGGCCAACACACACACACACACACACACACACACACACATACACACTCACACTCATACCTAGGGACAGTTTGGAACAGACAATTGACCTAATGTACATGTCTTTGGCTTGTGGGAGGAAACCGGAGACCCCAGAGGAAACCCATGCAATCACAGAGAGAATATGCTGTGAGACAGACGTGATAAACATCACACCACAGACTGTATATCTGTATATTCTAATATCTGAATAATCCTACCTCAAGTACATGGGTGTTGAGTAGTATGAGTGATGTAATGGCTGTTTGTGTGTGTGTGTGTGTGTGTGTGTGTGTGTGTGTGTGTGTGTGTGTGTGTGTGTGTGTGTGTGTGTGTGT
>JAOUQZ010000014.1:12499523-12532915 GCA_028564935.1 Neosilurus hyrtlii | reverse complement strand
TGCAGCCACCCACACATGTACATGACATGCACACACACACACACACACACACACACACACACACACACACACAATCTTGCACTTCTATCTTTGTGGGACATTCAGGGATATTCATTGATTCATTCTCTAGAACCTTATGCTAACTTTAACCCTCACAAATAAAAGGCTAACTATACCCCTGACCCTAACCTAACCCTAATTCTAACCTAAACCAAGTCTTTACCCTCAAACAACAATTTGTGAGGACCAGCCAAAATGTACCCTACTTTTTAAAAATATCCTCACTGTGTTGCCTAAAACACACACATGTACACACACACACACACACACACACACTCATACACTCATTCTCTAGCCTTATGCTACAACCACCGCAACTAAAAGCTGAACCCAAACCTTTACCCTGACCCTAATCTAAACCTAATTCTAACCTGAACCCTAAACCAAGTCTCAAACACCAGTTTAAAAAAGTGAGGACCAGCCAAAATGTCCCCACTTTTTAAGAATGTACTCACTTTGTTGGCTAAAATGTATTCTGGTCCTTAATATGTAGTGTGCACACACACACACACACACACACACACACACACACCAGTGCCTGAATTCAGCCCTACGTGCACACAGCCCATTTCCTTCAGCTCTGCTATTCCCACAATTACTCCCAGATGTGTCTCGTTTCAATCTCTGCCACGTTCCCACCCCCTAAAACAGGAGATTTTTAAACGTTTCTTCTCCTCTGTTTGTTTGAGACTCTAAGCTTGATCACGAGTCTGTTATATCCTGGAGATTCAAGCATTTTCCATGGTAAATTGCGCAGCTGAATTAGAAGGTCAGCATGGGATTCTGGGTAACCCTACTCTTCAAGTTTTATTTGGAGCTACAGGTTTGCTCCTGAAGCTTCATTAGGAACATAAAGCCCTGAGCTTTAAATGGGGGGATTAAAAATTAATCCTATGACCATGAAGAATTTGACCTCTGTTCATTCTGTCTTGTCTCCCTTTCTTTCGGTATTTGTTGCTTAGGTTTATATCTACTTTTATTGTCGTTGTGGTTTGCCTGTCACACATATTTCCATCTTATTTTCTCCTTCTCATTTCATTATTTTCTTCTCCGTTCTATCCACAGATGGTCAGGAATGGTCTCTCTTAATATGTCTCAAAGGAACAGAAAAAAGTTGCCTCCGCAAAATCAACTTTGCCCATTCTCAGCCATACCAGAGGGTAAGAACACCAGTTGTACGCATCACACTTAGGCCCAGTACTGTATAGACGAATTCTCACATGTAGTATAGTCTGATATGAAAACAATTTCATGAAATTGCATGTCTTCCTGTTTGGTGTTGTTGGAAAAGGATGTGAAATCAGATCTAGCCAGAGATCGGGAGTCTGAAAATATTTATAGAAGGCAGACCTCAGTATGGCTCAAACCCAGAGAAGGGAAAGAACACTCTTTCATGCTGTGATCTCAGCTCCCTGTCCAAATAAACCGTCCAAATAAAGCCAATGCACAGCTAACCTATCTTATCATACTACTGTATCCAAGCTGGCGAGTCAGTTATAACTTTCTCAACATCCATGGACAACTGTTGTTTACTGGCGCAAGTATTAGTAGATTATAGAATCTCAAGTTCTCAGAATCCCAAACATATACCAAAATAAACTGCTTAAAATTGTTTACAGTTTACAGTTGTTTACAGTTGCTTAAATGTGTTAAACTTTTCGCTCCCACCGTCATCGAAGGATCACATATGATCACCAAATTTAGAGTGTGGGTTCCCTCAAGGGCGAATAGGATGGGATTGTATATGGGTCACCTTGACCTTGTTTCCTGGCCACTTTTTCTTTAGTCGGCTTGACAAGTACTGTTAGTGCAGTAACTTTTCAAGGAAATGACATAGGGTCACCAAATTTGGTGGAAAGGTTCCCCTCAGTAAGGTATTGATTGAAATTGTATATGGATGTCCTTGAACTTGTTTCAGGGTCACAGCAGTCAAGTTAGTGAATTCTTTAAAGTTGCAATATTGATCTTCTCAAGGCTTGTTAGTATGATAACTTTGAAAGGAAATGACAAAGGTTTACCGACTATATATATTGAAAGCAAACATAATATTTCGGCGAATAATATTAAATCATTTCTTCGGCCAAAGCATCGGGACCCCTGTGGTCCATTTGAAATACTTGAATCTAGACGTAGCGTCTGATTAATATATTGGACACTATTCAAACCAGTTTGAAAGAGTCTAGAGAGATTACTAGCTTTGCCTTGGGAGCAGCATTACACAAATGTTTTACCACCTTAGGTATCTTGTCACATAACTGCTAATAAAACAGCGAGCACAGTCAGCTGACTAGCCATCATAGCATACAATATGAAAGCTGAAGTTCCTGGGTATCACTTCATCATCAAAGCTCTTGTGTTTAGAAGACATTTACATTTATACATTTACATTTATAGCATTTGGCAGACGCTGTTATCCAGAGCGACTTAATATTATCATTTTTATACAACTGAGCAATTGAGGGTTAAGGGCCTTGCTCAAGGGCCCAACAGTGGTGATAGTGGGGATTGAACCGCCCACCTTTGGATCAGTAACCCATCGCCTTAACCACTAAGCCTCTACCGCCCAAGACCTGTGTTAATATGAAGCACTGTGGTAATACATTTATTACTTATAATATTATTCATTGAATTTTATTCATATTAATATTCAGGACTATTTAGCAACATTCTCCTTACTTTTGGTGAATAACTGCTAAATATTCAATGATGGGGTGTTATGATGTGTCCCAATGTAAAACAGTGTACCCATCCTCTTTTCAATCAATTTGAAATGGAATGCAGTCCTTTTTTTTTGTCACAGCAGGATTTTTATGCATTTCTACTTACTGTATGGTAAATTATTTAACATTTCCCAACCAATCATATTTGAGTATATGTCAGTGCTGTGCTATAAATTTATTTTTAACATCCAGCCTAGTAATGTTTGTTAGTCTTTAAGTAACAGTCCTGTTCTTTCTTAGGTCAACATTATACCAGCCTTTGTAGGAGCTTTCATGGACATGGGCGGAGTCTGTCGATTTCTAATGGACAGCTTTTTCTCAGGTGGGTGAATATGTTTCATGGGAAATAGTGACGAATTGCATAATAATGTTGCTGAAAAGGTTCATATCTAATGTAAACTGGAGCATTGATGATCCCAATGTAGTAGTAAAGCCGTTTAATAACACACACGTCCAATTTTAGCATTTGTGGATTAGTTATGAGTGGATAAGTGGAGTGCACCCTAGATTTCTCCCGAGGGCGTAATTACTGAGAAAGGTCAGCATCTTTGATGATATTTACCCAGACGTCCTTGCCTCAGTTACTGTTTTAGAGGGTAAATATACAATTCAAATGCCATATAATCTTCATTATTGCCCATTAAGCCTGTTTTATAATATACATCCATTATAAAAGGCTCATCGTTTTTAAAATAGGCAGAACAGCTTATAAAAAGCAGGCATTCAGAGGAGGGCTTTGAAGATCATGATGCCTATTTGTGTTTGATTCTTCAAGCTAATTATGGTTATCGCTGCTGGATGGAGATAACTGCTTGTCCGTTTCAGGACAGTTGTGATTGATTTTGCTCCTTGGCCTGCGGCTGTGTAGCCGTACTCTAGCTTGTGAAAGAAGGTTATTGTCTCCAGGTCTGGAACAATATTGTCTTTCCTCTTGGCATGCCTCCCACACAAACGATGGCCGATTGAGTCCTGGATGCTTGAAGGGGCAGCTGGGAAAGGTTGTGTCCTTTTCATGATAACATCTGAAAGGCACGGAACACACACAAACATGCATGAGGTCTCTGTTTGGTGACTGATTGGGCTGAATGCAGTTACAGGACCGCTCTCACATTCAAGTGGTTTATGGCGATATTTATGGTTTTTCCGTGAAATGGGGCCACTGTTTTTCCAAGGCTTTGGGGAGTAAAATGTTTGAGTCAATATCGTATATCATTCTGTATGTGTAGCTTCTATTGGTCATATATTAAAGTCTGGTTGTAAATAGAGACAGCTTCTTTATGCTAGACAAGATGTGCTGATGGAATAAACATTTTATTCACATACACAGAAGGACGTACATCACTGACAATGCATTTATATTATTCATAAATTCCTTAAAGGGCGCCACGGTGGCGTAGTGCTGAGCACATCCGTCTCACAGCAAGAAGGTCCTGGGTTTGATGCCCGATAAACACCTTAATTTATTTGCATATCATCACATACTTCCAGAAGGTCCATCTATGTGCACTGGACAGCTCACCAATCCATCATGGGCGACACACACAACCATTCTCACTTACACTCACACTTACAGTCAATTCGGAGCAGCCAGTTAGCCTAATGTGCATGTCTTTGGACTGTGGGAGGAAACCAGAGTTCCCACGCAAGCGCAGTACAAACATACAAACTCCACACAAAAATGTCCACGCTGAACCCAGGAATCAACCCAAGGACGTTCTTGTTGTGAGGCGGACGTGTTAATCACTACGCCACTCTGCCATCATATCAGGACAACTTTGCACAAATTATTGCCAAATCTCACTAACATTGCAAATGTTCTAGATGGTTGTTTTCACACTTTGCCCAAGCACATGAGTCTGGGCTAACTTCCATGTTGGAATATAAAACAGGAAGTGACATGTCAAATAAAACTAAATCGCAGTATTTGGTGTCCACTCCAGGGAACGAATAACTTTCAAACACGGCCCTATTCAGAACAGAACCTCCGACCACCAACGTTTGGATCTAAAACGTTCCTCTAGGTTCTTGAGCCAACAATTCTTGGTGCACAGAAACAATATATCACAACCATTTGGACCAACATCCACCAACCACCTTAAATGGATGTCCCTTAAAGGTTCTCTAAACAAGAGAAGCATTCCCAGGTTCTCCAGTTTCCTCCCACAGTCCAAAGACATGCACATTAAGCTAATTGGCTGTTCCAAATTGACTGTGTGTGAATTGTTTTTGTGTGTGTATCAGCACTGTGATAATCTTGTGAGATGTTCAGGGTGTACCCCACCTTCGCCCAGTGTCAACTGAGACAGGCTCCACCCTAGACGGAATAAATGGTTCAGCAAATGAGTGAGTGAGGGGTTTACCTGCAGATGCAATTATAAGCATTTCAGGACTTATGATCATTTTTTACATTTGTTTTCATTTTTAGGCATGTTATTACCCATAATTCCATCGGCCTGCACCAACTCTGGACCAGAGCTGGGACAAAGCCACATCGAACATATCTGGTTAGATACCATGCTGTATCTTTAACAATGTTTAAAAAAATAAAATAAAATTAATCACTTGTCACTCCTTATTTAACATGTACTGTCTTTGCTTTTATGTCTGTTAGGAGCCAAGCCATCCGATCAGTGTCGCCGGCTAATCAGGGTCTGGTAGCCTTAGTGAATGTATATGTCCTGGTCACATCAGCGACACCCCTCACCGCATTCCTGCATCGTTCGGGCTTGGTCAGAGCTCATCTAGACACACACAGTTATATTACTCAGGTAGTGTAGCTTCCTTATCCTTATCTTAGACCTGAATGAAAAGCTATCTATTTATATTATTTAGAATTTTTTTAAATTGTTGATATAATTTAACATCATGAGTCAATCACAAGGTTTTTTTTTCAATAATACATGGATACATGCTTTATACCATTACACCAGGATCTGATACATGTGAGTTGCTTATACAGAACTGCAGGGTGACCTATTGTGTGTGTATGTATATATATATATATATATATATATATATATACTATCCATAGGGATCTTGGTTATGAGATAGCTGAAAGACAAAACCATACTGAAAAGACAAAACCATACTGTGAAGCTGTTCTGGAAATTTTACCCCTTTTTTTGGGGGCTTTACTATTTTCAGTGATGATCCATTTTAAGCCTTTGTCATATATAATGCGCAACAGGTATGAAGCAGGTCCGTGACAAAAAACTGGGCAAATTCCTAAGACTGTTGTGGGTGTGTCATATGAAATTCATGTGTTGTGCAGAGGAAAATGGCGTTGTGGACTCCTGTAGAGCTTTGAACATCCATCCATCCATTGGGATGGGCCCTCCTTTCCCTTTCAAAGCCACCGGACAGAAGTTCTTTTTGGCCAAGCGAAAGCCCTTGAACATGTAAATCTATATCTATGTTTGGATTTTGAATGATTCTGGGCTGATTAAATCATAAGTGGACAGCAATAAATACAAGTGTAAATGACCTCCACGACACATTCAAGTTGCATTCACTCCCACCACTTGCTGAGTTGGGCGAAGACGTATTTTAACCCCATGTGATTTGTAGTGTAAACATGTGGAAATATTGATAATATAATACACTTGAGATGAAAGGGTGATCACTTAGCACATTATATTTTTTAATCACCTTAAAAAAAAAAGCCCACCTTAATACCCTAGCCTATGCACAGCCAACCCAAGGACTCGCACTATTCATTTCCTTTGAAAGCTCCAAAGGAAGGAAGTCGACTGCAGCTGCTTCACATCTGCCACCAGCAGCAAAAGTGGAAAAAAAAAACCTAAAGCATATATGTGGAAATTGTGGGTTTATCATGAGCCATTTTTGTGAGACAACGGAAGGGGTGAATGTCTGGATGGAGTGAAGATTTGACATTGGAAGTGCATTAGTTGTGTACTAGTGAGTGCAAATGCTCTCATTATAAGTGGGGAAGAGACGGGACATTTGTGTGGATGTAGCAGATACAGACTGGAGATTGTACTGGATGCTTCACTCCAAACCAATGAGAACAACATGCAGCATACTAAAACAAACCACTCATTACTTTACAATGATCTGAGTTCACGTGTTGATGTGTATTAATTCCCGTCAGCATTTCGTGTGTGTGTGTGTGTGTGTGTGTGTGTGTGTGTGTGTGTGCTCATTTGTATTAATGCTCGCCAGTTTATCTGTGGGTTATTCAGAAGTCAATAAACTCTCTTAAGTGTGTGCGTGGGAAAACAAGCGAGCCAGCACATCTCATCTCCCTCTCATTTCTGTCTCTCATTCAAACACATTTTACACGCTGCTGCCACCTACTGTGATGATTGTGCCATTACCAAGATTCTGAAGTGTTTGACGTTTTCCTTTCATGGCGCATAATGTACAACTGACTGGTTTCTCTGCACGGCCTTTCATATTTACTCAAACCTGTGTTTCTAATATTGCCAAGTGTGTACTTGGCTGAAAAGTAAATTTTTATTCGAGTAATTATTCTACCATGTTTAATTGAGATGCGATGTAAAATGCTTAGTTAAAACAAATGGTATTCAGACTCGTCTCTGTGTTACGATCAGTCGATTCTGTTGCCTTATGATATGTAAAATGTACTAGAGGTGATGAGGGAATCACAAAAAATCGCTACTTAGCCATTATAAACAATTTGCAGCCATTTTGCTGACCTTGAACCAGACCTACCATGACCTTTTAATGACTCCATTTGATGCCAAGCTGCTACCCTGAGAATTTAACGGTGGTATGTCAAGCAGTTTTTGATAGACATAAAATAAATGATTAAATAAATAATGATAAATAGAAACATTGAAACACAGCCTAAAAGTGGAGTTCTGAAAATGTTTGCATTTATTTTTAGTCGTAATATGGCTGAGGTTTTCCACCAGTGTTGACGACGCTACTCGGCACAAGGTAGCGTCCCTTGGCGAGAAGCCCTTTTAATCGGCAACACAGCGTAGCTGAGATTGCTAGGCACTGGAACTGCAGATTGCATGTTGGGCGATGACTCGCAATGGAGCATCCGCCCTTTGTCAGATCTTGTTTTACGTCCTGCTGGGTAACATACCACCCTCTTTACCAGCGCACGCTGGTGGGGGAGCCGGTTTCCACCCGTCCAAGCCATAATATAACTTAATGTCATTTCAGTAGCATTTCAAAAACTGATTTCTCCACAAAAAAGAAAAAACATTGACTAAACAAGAACATTTCCTGCAAAATGCACGTGCACTCAGCACCGACAGCGGTGGGGGAACCCATGCGTTGGGTTGCTTGTGTGGGCACGTCAGCATGGATGCGGCAACGGAATCGAGTTCACAGCTTTACAACACTTGTATGTAGCATAAGTCTTGAGCTCCACAGAAGTCAACACTGTTGTGGCTGGTAACAGTCTCCTGTTCAGGGATTTCATTGTTGAGAATTGAACTTCTTTAACCTCGAGGACCATCCATCGGTGGATCCAATATAATATTCCTTGCTTTCTTGACTACCTATTAGTGTTGATGTATCGCGGCACGTTGACGTAGTGGTTAGTGGTATGTTCCACACAGAGCTAAATGCTGTGCAGCCAAGGATTAAAATTCTATTTACCAAATGTTGTGCTATATCTCTCACTCACTCATTTGCTGGACCGGTTAATCCTTCTAGGGTCGTGGGTGACACTAAGTGAAGGCAGGGTACACTTTGAACAGCTCCCATTGCAGGGCAAAACACACACAACTATCCACACTCACAACTAGGGTCAACGTGATACAACAAATTAGCCTAATATGCATGTCTTTGGACCATGGGAGGAAACCGGAACACCTCGAGGAAACCCACGCAAGCGCGGGTAGACCATGCAAACTTCACACAGACATGCCTGAGCCCGGGAATGGAACCCAGGACCGTATTGCTGTGAGGTGGACGTGCTAGCCACTATGCCACTGTGCCACCTATTTTTAAATCTGTTTTTATTTAAGTTTTTTTAATATGGTGGAAGCCTGAAGTTAGAGTGAGAAGTTCCCCCCGGAAGAGCTGGAGGAAGTGGCTGAGGAAAGGGACGTTTGGGAGTCACTGCTTAGGCTGCTGCCCCCGCGACCCGACCCCGGAACAAGCAGAAGAAGATGAAGATAATATGGTGGAAGCCAGTTATCATGTTCTATAGCTGTGACGTTAATAAAGCTTCATTTCCTCACCAGCATCACTTGTTTATCTCTCAGTGTTAATGTGTATCTCTACCTGTCTGTGCCTGTAAGGGTTCCAAGTACTGAATGGGATCTCTGGTACTAAACTGGTGGCCATTAGAACACAAGCATTCTGCTGCTTTTTTGCTCATTGCGAGTTTAAGTGCTTGAAATGTCTGACGCCTTAATGAAGTCAGGAAATTTTTGGTATAAAGCTGTTGCAGCATGAATACGGGAGAAATGTACAAATAGTGTGTGTCAAAGGGCGGCACAGTGGAGCAGTGGCTAGAACGTCCGCCTCACAATAAGAAGGTCCTGGATTTGAGCCTCGGGCTCAGGTGTTTGTGTGGAATTTGCATGGTCTCCCTGTGCCTGCATGGGTTTCCTCCAGGTACTCCGGTTTCTTCCTACAGTCTAAAGACATCTACATTAGGCTAATTAGCTGTGACCCTAGGTGTGAGTGTGAGTGTGAATGGGTGTGTGTTGGCTCTGCGATGGTCTATTGAGCTGTTCAGGGTGTACCCCGCCTTTACCCAGCGTCGGCTGAGATAGGCATCAGCCTCTCCGTGACCCTAGTGGATTAAGTGTTTTGGCAAAAGAGTGTTTGAGTGAGTGTGTTTTATAGCTTGTGGTCCTGTCCCTGTGTTTGTGTTACAAGAGTCAAGAATGAATTTATAATTGGATTGTAAGAACGTCTTGTATTTTTCTAAGGGTGTGTGTTTGTGTTTCAGCTGCAGTCGTTCTTTACAGAGACGCTGGACCCTGGAGCGGCTCTTCAGGCTTCTGAACTCATGAAGAAGGTCATCAGTGAGGTTCTAACAGCTGCTGTGTTATTCACAGCCGACTCCAGCTCTCCACCGAGGTCTCTCTCTATCTCATTCTCTCTCTCATAGATACACACACACACACGTACAATGCCAGACATGTCCGCACTACAATACAGGAATGATATTAATGTGGCATTACTGTACGTATCATTTTTCCTCCTAGGTGTTCACTGTGTTTTCAACTGATGACCTTCACATTGAATTACAATGCTTCTGTGCGTCCTGTAGTGGTTAAGGTATGAATGCAAACCTGCATCTAACTGGCATCATACTGTTAAAATATGGAGCTAACTATAGCTACACACACACACACACACACACACAGATGAAAATCATATAGAATTTCTAAAATTTCTGTAAATGAAGAAATGTTTACAATAAAGGTGAAATGGTAATATGAATTATATTTACCCAAATAACTTCTTAGAAAGATAGTTTCCCTTCTAGTAAGCATGTAGTGCACTTAAATCAAGTTAGACTGCTAGCAAACATTTCTGATAAATGCGTAGTGTAGTAGTTTGATTAGCAGTAGCTATTTCAGTAGTACAACTAAAATAAAATGTTATAAATAAAACCAATATTTCATGTTAAGAATAATACAGGCGAGCGCTGATTAAAACAGAATTTTTTTTAAATGTTGTGTTTATGCCCAGTGATTCAGTTACCAGTAAGCTGTACTGTATTGCTGATGCTGTTTTGACAATATCTAACCAGTGTATCTAACCAGGTCTTAGATATTTTATTAAATGTTAAACAGGCACAAGTGGAAAATAAATAGTAAAAAATGATTATTATAATAATATTCTTCTATTTAAGAAAAGATACTCATTATTATTTTTTAAATATCTTGTATATTTCAGATTTTATGAGTTGTGTCTCCCAGTATATGTTGCCTTATTAAGGTAACAAACAGCAAAAATCTGTAGTTTCTCCTGGTGCACGTTGCCTGTTTAAGGGTTAAACCAAACGTTTAGATTCCCCAACCCAAGACAGTATCACAGTGCTATTCTTTTAGCTCTTGCATAGTACAAAAACTTGTACATGTTTATCATGCTCCTTTTGGTTTGCTGAAATGTAATGTCATGCACATCCATTTCCATCCGCTGACATCAATACTGAAAGACAGATGCTAGATGGCAGCAAAAACTCACACTCATTCACTACAGCTATTCGACTCATTTCCTTCATCCTTCCTGTTAGGTGCAGACTGACTTGAACTTTAGCGGTATTAAAGATCCAGGCTTTGATGGGCAGATCACCAAAGAGTACATATTAGAAGATATGTTGAAGCTTCTCTTCCCAGCATGTGGCAGCGAGGACAGAGCTCCCCACAGTACTCAGGACGCCGTGGAACTCATGGTACAATGTGACTGATAGACTCATGAAGTCTCCGCTTATGCATTTCATTCTAAAGTACATTATTTATTAACAACTATAAAATTAATAGACATAGTATATGGGGCAGCTGTAGTCTAATGGTTAGAGAAGCGTCTTTGGGACCGAATGGTCGCTGGTTCGATTCCTGAGCCAGCAGAAAAAATGTGTGGTGGTGGGGGGGTGAGCTGCACCTTCCCTTCCTCCACCTTCATGACTGAAGTGCCCTTGAGCAAGGCACCTAACCCTCAACTGCTCTCCGGGTGCCCCATGTGTGGCAGCCGACTGCTCTGAGTGTGTGTGTGTGCACATTGCTTATGTGTGTGTACTCACTTTGGATGGGTTAAATGCAGAGGCAATAATTTCCCTTGCAGGATTTATACAGTATATCAAAATTATATATTATTACTATATAATTATTATTATATAATAGTATATCACTCACTCATTTGCTGAAGTGTGTAATCCTTTTATTAGGGTCGCAAGGAGGCTGAAATACACCCTGAACAGCTCACCAGACCATTGCACTGCAACACACACACACACACACACACACACACACACACACACACACACACACACACACACACACACACACATGCATACACAGACACACACACACACAATCATTCACACTCACATTGACATCTAGGGGCAATTTGAAACAGCCAGTTAGCCTAATGTGCATGTCTTTGAACTGTGTGAGGAAACCAGAGTACTACAGGGAGAACATGCAAACTCCACACAGAAACGCCCGAGCCGAGGACTGAAACCCGGGACCTTCTTGATGTGAGGCGGACATGCTAACCACTACTCCACCGAGCCACTTGTGCATTTACTTACTGAAAGCAGAATATGTCTGCGTACCTACAGTAATAAATAATTGTTGAAGTCCTAGTGTTTTGAAAACATAGTAATGCTACGATTTTGAGGGATGAGGGAGTGTTTAAAGTAATGCTCCGTATATGATACTGTATATACATTCCTACACACGCCATAAATTCCATGAACATTTAGGGTCCTGTCTTACATCCGGCACAAAGCAACACCAATGCAGGGCAAGTTGGAAACCAACACAGTTTGCCAAATTGTATAAATAGTGTTTGCATTGATGTGATCGCCAGCGTTTGTGCAGGAATTAAAATAAAGTCTAAATAAAATGCATTGTTGGCATGTTGTGATCTTGAAGCAGCAGGAAGTTACTAATTAGTGAAAACCTGGAAGCCACAGTGTAGTATTTCAGGCCACATGATAATAATGTGAACCTATATACTGTGGATGGGTGCACAATGTGCACAGGGATGTGCAGCACCATGCACATGTGCAAAAGATTAAAAATAAAAAGATTACGATATGAAAAATTAACTGGCGTAGTGGTTAGCATGTCTGCCTCACAGCAAAGTGAGTGTGAATGGCGTGTGTGTGTGTGTGTGTGTGTATACCATGCCTTTACCCAGTGTTGGCGAAGATAGGCTCCAGTCTCCCTTCGACCCTAATAGGGTTAAGTGGTTTGACACATGAGTGAGTGAGAAGTTTACACTTGTAAAAAAATCCTAATGATGATGATTATTTTTAATTTTAATATACTGTATTACTCCCACAAGGGAAATTTGGCTCTGCATTTAACCCCTCCAAAATGAGACCACACACAGACAGACATAAACAGTTAGCACACACACTTGGAGCAGTGGGCTGGCAGTGGGCGGCACTCAGAGAGCAGTCGGGGGGTTACGTGCCTTGTTCATGAAGGTGGAGGAAGGGGACGGTGCTACTCATGATAGAGTGAGAGGGTCTACTCGCTTTGGGTACCTTCAATTTGTGCTGATTCATTTTCTTTCCAAATCTTTCAAGGGGCAAGCCTAGCTGGCTCTTAAAGGAAATGTGAGATGGCACACTGATTGTTTTATTGCATGTTACACCCAGAACACACCCATAATCAATTAAGAGAGGAGGTACAACCCTTTTGAACTATGTAGCTGGTATGGCGATAATTTTTTCGGCTGTTAACCTAGCAAGAGAGGATTCGACACACCCTACATGTACCATGCACTGAAAACAATATGATTAGATTGTTAAAAATTGCAGTTAAGGTATAAGGAGATTTTGAAACCAGTGCATAATAATAAGATACATAACAGAATTTAGCTCCACAGAGACCTTGATCAGGTACAGATTGATTCCCTACTGTATACTGTTCCTATTATTTTTACTGTAGTTCCTGAATAAGTCATTGTAATTACTGATTAAACTAATACTTTATACAGTTCACATTCTCTGTGTATATTTTCTCACCCTTTTGTTATAGCTGTATAACTGTAAAAGTAGTGTACAGTATATGTGACTTCGTGTCTGTGTTTCTGTTTACAGGTCAGTGGCTGTGAGGAGAGGAGCAGTTTGTGCTTAACACCAGATAAAATGCAGTTCCTTCTTCACTTTCATCAGCAGCTCAAGAGATCCGGAAGCTTTCATGTGGTACGTGACATCACCGAAGCTTACAACAAATAAAATCCAGCTCCTGGGTGCTGCATCAACAAGGTGCGTGACTATGAATTCCAGGTTGATGCCGCAGCCATCCGCGCCCGGGAGACCATGGGAGCAAATTGGTCGAGCTCTCTTCTCGGATAGGCTCACTTTCCTGTCACTCACAGTGATTTCCACGCAATCATGGGCGTCTGAGCTCATTCGGAAAAGGGGGCGGATAGCGCGTTCCCTCCGAGTGTGTTAGGCTGCCCCAAATATGCATATGCTGCAGTTCGTAAAGAGGCAGGGGGCAGCTTACGCCCTTCCTGGTTGATGGTGGCCGTATGCTACAGAAGGCAATACTTGAAGGGTGGGAACTGGATATAACTAAATTAGGAGAAAAAATTGGGATAAACTCCCCCTCAAAAAAAGAACTAAACTCCTACATATGAATTACATTAAATTCATGTTATAATGTATATAATACACTATGACACATTCAATACTTGTCACTATTGCTTTATTAAACTGTAGTTACACAGTCAACTTGCAACAGTGATTTTATCCACAACATGATAGTGTGAGAATTTGATCCCCGTGTAACATGTCGCCGGAGATGATTTTTCATGAAACTTTTGTGCTAGTCTTTTGATGTGGATTCAAAACCTCGCAATGCAACATGATGAACTCACAATGCAAGATGATGAATAATAAAACTCGGGTTCCGGTTGGGGTCAACTTGCAACGGTGAGCACAATACGGTGTTGCGTGGAAAACAATTGTTACAAGTTGACCGTGTAACACCTGTTTTATCCATTCTTGGCCTTACTGTTGGTATTAAGGTATTCTCTCTCTCTCTCTCTCTCTCTCTCTCTCTCTCTTTCTCTCTCTCTCTCTTTCTCTCTCTCTCTCTCTCTCTCTCTCTCTGTGTGTGTATGTGTGTGTGACTCTGTTCACATGTCTTGGCAGCTTTACCCGAGATCACCACATTTATCTGATCTCCAGTATGATGTCTTTCAAAGATTTTCTACTGCAGAGGATTCTGGGAGGGCATCAGGTCTCCCAACCCTACTCCAGCAACTTATCTCATCTTACAGGCAGAGGTCTCTCTCTCTCTCTCTCTCTCTCTCTCTCTCTCACACACACACAAACACACACACACACACACACACACATTTGTTGTGTTTCTTTCATTCTTTCATGTAATATCCTTTCATTACATTACACTGTTTATATTAAAATTACACTACTTGAAATTTGCCACTACTGGGACCAAGACTTCACCTGCATCAATGATTTGATAATTTTTTCCAATTGTACATTTAATCTTTTTTAAATATCAGCATGGCTCCTTCCCCATTAATTATTAGTGATATAACATATAAAACCTGGTACTGGAGCTGCTGTCCAAACTTTCAGACTAGTCACATATATCTATCCATTCACTGTCCATAGCACCTATCTGTCAGTTTCCCAGAAGAACCTGGAGCCCATCCCAGTTGACTTCAACTTCACTATCCATCTGGAGCTAATGCACCAGAGACAAACAACCATTCACACCTATGGGCAATTTAGATGTAGCTAGTTAGCCCAATCTGCATGAATTTGGACTGACCAGAGTACCCACAGGCAGCATGGGGAGCATGGGGAAACACAAAAAGGTCCCAGTTGGCCCACAGGTCAAACCCAGAGCCTTCCTGCCGTGAGGGTGCATTTCTAGCGACTGAGCCACTGCTCGATCCACGTAATAATCGCATATGTAAATCATTACTTAGCTCAACTCTGCTTTTAAAGCTCATAATCTTGTTTTTCCCCAAGAATAAAGTGTATAAAAATTTAATTAAAATAAAATAAAATAAAATAACCCTCAGAAATGTTCCACCCCGGTTGCCATGTACATTTAAACCGCTGTTGTGTACACATGTTGTTTGAATCTGATTCTTCACTGAGCTCCGTATGTTAGTTTTTAGGAGAGAGAATGGATGGAGTTTGATAAGTAAAAGTGATAAGTGCTGCTCTCAGATGCAAAACAGACAGGAAAAGTTTTGTGCTGCCAGACCGGACCAAAGTGATTACAGAACTGGCTCTGCTTCTTCTCCCCAAAGGCCTGTTGTTAAGAGTGACTGAGTGAGAGATTTTCCCCATTTATGTTAAGTGGAGGGATGAATTTGGGCTGGATGGAACACAGCGGCATTACACAACAATGCAGCATCCCTGAGGAACCTACAACTTGTAAAACAAATCCTAAATGCATCACATCTGGGCCTTATTCAGCCTAACAAATTTGAACACAAAACTAGACCGTGTGTGTGTGTGTGTGTGTGTGTGTGTGTGTGTGTGTGTGTGTGTGTGAGAGAGAGAGCAGTAAATAGTATAATGTGACAGGAGCAATAAAACCACTCAATTTATTGTATCCATAATATTTGGTTGTGATTTAATGGTCAGTTTTATGAGAATAATGTAAAATGTTAATAGAAAGGCTTCACTGTCATTTTTTTCTTAATGCAGTGATGATCCAGACATGCCTGAGAAGTGGGATTCACAGCCATCGGAATCAGGTAATTGCGGCTTACAAACAACCCAATAAGGTTGCTGAGTTGATGCTGATTAGCTGTTATGTATCACTGGCTTGCATGATGATGGGCAGCAATAAAAAAAACAGATTTATCATTAATAACAAAACTGAAACCCAAAAATAAAGGCTCATACACCACCACTCAGACTCGCACAGAACAAAAAAGCACAATCTAACTCTAAGGCAGGCAAACTTGCAGATAAATAAATAATCCTGGAGCAAATGCTAAAATCAGAAGCATGTCAGAACATGAACTTGTTAACCGGATAATTAAACTAACCAGACAGGTGATACAGATGAAAGCGGAAATCACAAATCTGTAAAAAGCAAACCCAGGCTTGGACACCTATCAAGAGGGATTCCTTTCTATTGGGAGCTAAGCTTTTCGGCAGTGCCTCAATCTATAAATTATTCTTTCTTTTATTTGCTTTCATGTAACTGCATTTTCCTCTATAGGGAGGTGTTTGGAGCCTCATCTCCGTCAGCTATACACCGATCCTCCTCTGGTTCTAACTCCGCTCTTTAACCCCTGGGTGAAGGAGTACCGAGCTGAGGTGCCGTTTGATGTGGTGACGATCCGAATCAGACCGGAACCTGTGAGTGCAAGGTGCCACGTTCACCTAGACGAACATCGTGGTCCCAGGTATAACTGAACTCTAGCAATCACTACACTGACAGTCATTAAAAACTTTGAGACCATAATTTTTAACATAATATTTATTCTGGATAATTTGTTTAGCATGTTGGCTTCAAAAAACAACAAACAAAAGTGTCAAGAATAAATTATGCATATCAAAAACAACAAAACAAAATGGCACCCGCCAAAATGAAAGTCACTACAGTCAGTATCGGGTATGTGGTGAGTTGGTTGTGTACAGAACATACACCTCGCTTCCTCACTGTAGCTCAACCCGGCCTCCACCACACCCATTGCCCGGAGACTTTGATAGACATGACATTATGACGTGCACTAGACTAACAATGGTGAACATTCCAAACCACTCCTCAAATTGAGCAGATACACGTTGTGCAACATTTTGCAGTGACCTACACATGTGCGTTGAAGCGTGACAAAATGACAACTCATCATTTTCTTAAGTGCCTGAGTACTGTCATCAATAAAGCCACAGGACAATCTCCTGGAAATATTGTGACGTTATTGCTAACGGTATTAGCTGTTTTTTTTTTGTTTTTGTTTGTGTTATTCAAGGGAGAGAAAGAAAAGGTAATTATAATGGAAATTTTTATGGAAGTTGTGAATTGAAAACAAAAATAAATAAAATAAACAAAACAGTACAGTGTCTTCGGTTAGTAAAGCAAAAATCAGTGATAACCAAGTGTTGTGCTGTAAAAGGAATAAACTAATTCAGGGTGTGTTGTTATTGGAAAATAATCACCTTCAGGCTTATACTGAATCACACCACCCTTTTATTGATGGTTTTCCTGTAGGTGCGCACACTGTCATGTATAATGTGTGTTTTTTACTTACAGAACAGAAATTATAGTAATGTTTATACGTTATGTATTCAAATTGAACTAAAGTAAATCAGTATTATGATAGTCACTACATTTACTTTCCAGTAGGTCTAACTCCATTACATAATTAGAAGTTCAACTTTGTCTTAGACAGAGCATGCGTGCGTCCGAAGACTCGGAAGAGGGGAATTTTTAAATTTTTAATGTCGTGACAGTAGTAATGTTATTAGCATCATTAGCGCAAATTCACGCCATTCAGGTAACGTAACCTAATGTTAGCCCCCATTCTACAACAATAAGGATCTGACATTATATAAGCCAGCTGGTGCCACGCGAAAGGTCAGTGAACGCGTGTCATTAAAATATCACCAGTCATTAAAATATTAAAAGAAAATCTACTCATCACTGAAATAATGATTAATGAGTGAATGGGCTTCCAGTTCTCCTGTTCTAATCGCACAGTCTCTTCTCCAACGTGTTTTCCCGGCTAAATATCAGAGTAACATTTTATTTTAATATCTCTGTGACTTTTGAAGCCCAAACACCCAACAACTGGAATTAGACTTCCATTATAAATGTGAAAGAGGAAGGTTAGGCTGACCAAAAAAAAAAAACAATGAAGGAACAAACTTGTTAATCTTTAGAATTCCTTTTAATAAAGGCAGCGTGTGCTGGACTCAGTAATTGTGTCTTTATTTGAACGTAGATATTAGTTTGTCTTTTGACCCGACCCTGCCTTTTAATCCACTATAATCTTCTTTGTACTGTGTGTGTGTGTGTGTGTGTGTGTGTGTGTGTGTGTGTGTGTGTGTGTGTGTGTGTGTGTGTGTGTTTAAGAGAGGGGGAGAGATTAGTCATGGCCAGTTTCTCAGAACTTATTTGTTGTTTTCCTCAGAACGGCCAACTATCCACTTGGCCTGGGCAACAGCCGCATCAACATTCTGCTGATGGACGAGTCAGGGGAGGAGCCTGTCGTCATGACGATATACACTCTGCACATATTCCGAGAGAGCCGGCCCAGCCTGCCGATGTTTGACGAGTATGTGATGTGCGGCTTCATACAGGTACAAAGTCTCGCGCACACATTCACTTTTCCCCACCAGAAGCTACAGTTTTATCGTAGAGACTAACTGTTAGTGCCATTTATTACAATTCCTACAGATAATGAATTTTACGCAGAGTTTTAGCAGAGTTAACCCCTTCGTCCCCCAGGACGTAGCTCATAGCTACAAATGGTCCCTTTTAACTCCACTGTATGATCTTGTGGCATTTATACCCGCAGCTGCTCATGACTTCTTGCGTCCGATGTCTAGATAGCACAGCATTAAAGGGGCCCATTCACTACTGAATATACTCTGTCTTTTATCTCCATTATCAGTTCATGCAAAGGTTTCCTTTTGAAACTGCCCCAGATCATGGACTAAGTATTTTTTATTAACCTGTTTTACATCTTGTTTTGGTTCTGGGTTTGTTTGCAATAACAATAACAAAACCGGGTTACTCAGAGGAACGATCTTGTGTGTACATTATAACTTGGCAGTGCAACACCAATTCGTAGAACGTGGAAAAGTCTGAGATCAAGTGTTGAAGAAGGCATACGATTTCAAGTGAAATTAAAAAGATAGCAATGTTTACTAAAATTATCCAGCCCGGATAATAATCATATACATATTATTTAATTAAATAAAATTATCCATTGCTTAACTATGTACTAGTTGTATTAGCGCATTTTTGCACTTATGGGCTGCACCGTGGCATTGTATCACATCCACCTCACACCAGGAAGGTCCTGGGTTTGATTCCTGGACTTGGACGTTTATGTGTTGAGTTTGCATGTTCTCTCTGTGCATTCGTGGGTTTCCTCTGGGTACTCCGGTTTCCTCCCACAGTGTGAAGACATGCACATTAGACTAACTTACTGTTCCAAATTGCCCCTATGTATGAGTGTAAGTGTGAATGGTTGTGTGTGGGATTGTGTTGCTCTGCGATAGTCAGCAAATGAGTGAGTAGAGTTTTAAAAAGCCGGTGGCTGATCATTAGATTTAAATGACTTTGACTATCTAAGGCTAGGTTTGATGCTTCGAAACTACTTTCTCTGACAGCACTCCATCTTTAAAATGTTTCTATAATCTTCTTTTGTGCACTCACTCCCTTTTTTTTATTGTGACATGCGAAGTCTCACCGCTTTCTTCCTCTTTCATCCGAGCCGTGGTGCTGGCTGTTCAGGTTTCAGTGCAAGCTGATAGTCCTGATCGAGGTCTCAGGGATAGGGTGGATCAGAGCGTGCGTCTCTTACACTCCTCCACAGTGTATAACCGTGTCTGACAGCATGGCGGTGTGTATTGACAGATCAGTCACATTAGATCGGCTCTAAAGTAAATTTGGCACGAGAACAGAGAGAGAGAGAAATGAGAGGAGAGAAGGGAAATAACTGAGGATTGTTTAAATAGCTTCGAACAATTTACAAGCATTTCAAAACAAACCTGCCCGATTAATCCACGGTTTAAATCTGGTAAAATCACAGTGCATGAATATGAGTAATGAGTTGATTTATTTTTTAATCACAGTTCAACAAAGCTAACAGGACTGCTGTCAAAATTACAACTGTCCTCAACTTCAAGTCGAAGTTTTTCTTCAAGTACTTGGCACCTGTCTCAGCCGACTCTGGGTAAAGGCGGGGTACACTCTGGACAGCTCACTCACTCTCACGCCTAGGGACGATTTGGAACCGCCAATCAGCCTTCTGTGCATGTTTTGGAGGAAACTGGAGTACCCAGAGGAAACCCAAAAATCAAACCCGGGACCTTTTTGTGTGAGGCGTATATGCTAACCAGTGCGCCACCGTACTGCCATATTACAAGATTATATCTTCTTATTTTGACTAAATACATAACAGCTTACAACTAAAACAATCTTTTAAAAGTTAGCTTATAGTTCTTACTCAATAAGCTGTTTCCAGTGAAGAAAGTAAGCATGACGGTACATTAGTGGACACATAACATATGCCTAAAGATACCACACACACACATGTATAAAACTTATTGAAATATATTTCCATATTTACCCTGCGATGGTCTTCCGAGCTGTTCAGGGTGCACCCCACCTTCGCCCAATGATGGCTGAGATGACCCTAATGGGATTATCTAGTTTAACAAATGAGTGAGTGAGTGACAGAATGAGTGAGTGAGCACACCTAAAAATACAGAATAATACCTTGATCCTTTTCTGAATTCTTTTCATCCTACTGAACTTGCTCGTGTTTATAACATTTATAATATAATCACAGACTTGTAGTGGAAAAAAATGCTGTGTTTGTATAGTAAACAAATTCCTTATCTGTGTTTGTAATTAAAGAAGGAATTATAGTGCCTGATAGGAGGTTATTTTCTGTTTTGTTTTTGTTTTTCTTGTTAAACTTTAAAGTTTTATCTGCCAGTGAATCTTGACTCGCATTAAAACTTATAATACTCAACAAACATTTACAAAGAAATATGATTATAAAACTAAATGCACATATAATAAAGTCACCACAAGAATCCACCATATCCATCCATATTTCACCAGGAAATCACAATGTGGAATAATTGCAACAGGGTGTTGGGTTGCCCTTTATATTTGTTTTACTTGATCCTCCCCCCTGTATCCACCCCCCCACCCCCCGTCCCCCGTCCCCCGTCAAGGGTACTCTCTGTATCTCTCTCTCTCTCTCTCTCTCTCTCTCTCTCTCTATCATTCACTCTCTCTTTCTCACTCTCTCTTTCTCTCTCTCTCATTCACTCTCTCTCTCTCCCTTTCTCTCCCACTCTCACTCTCTTACTTTTTCTCCCTCTCTCTTTCTCTCTCTCCCTCTTCCCCCTCCAACCCTCTCTGTATCTCTCTCTCATTCACTCTCTCTTTCTCACTCTCACTTTCTCTCTCTCTCAGGTACTCTCTCTTTCTCACTCTCTCTCTTTTTCTCCCTCTCTCTTTCTGTCTCTCTCTTTATCCCCTCAACCCCCCACCCCCACCTAATCTTGAGTTTAAGGTCCCTGTAACCTCTATATTCTGAACAGGCTTGTTTCTTTACAGTACTGTTCACTCACGTCAGTCATTACAAGGCACCAGTGATAGAATAAGCTTTTTATAAAAACTGAGTACTATGATTACTGTGTTGTTTGGTTGTTTCATGTATTAACACCTATTCAACCTATTCAGCCTTTTTGGGGTTTTTTGTAAGCATGCATCAGTGGTGTACTCTGTGTCAGTATTTATGTTCTGAGTGTCAGTCGGCAAATCAGAAGTATTGTTGCGACACTGATTTCTCCTTGTTCAGAAGGGAGCAAGTAACATTTACATTTACATTTACAGCGTTTAGCAGACACTTTCATTCAGAGCGCATTACAGAAGTGCCTTAAAGTCACGATCAACCATGAAAGTGTAGTAGCATGAAGCAACTAAGAGTTCAACTCCTCCTGGATGGCATGCCAGTCCATCGCACATTTCCTTCCCATTATTTTTACTGGGATGCTTGTGGTTAAGATCTTGCCCAGGGCGCTTACGATGGTGGTCTAACATATTTGAACCCACAACCTCTTTATGCATTACACCACCGGCTCCAACAGTGGCTGAAGTGGAATAAAAAAGGCTGTCATTTAACCTTGTGTAATAAGTGGCAGGTAGCGTTCAGCTTGTTTCTTCCCATGGAAGCTAATTAAGGTCACAGTGCACAGTGCAGCTTGCTTGCAAGGCAATAGGCACCAGATTGCCCACATGTTGACCAATCAGATTGCGTGTACTGTCTTTACCATCAAAATCATTGATATAATAATTATAATCAGTTATTAAATGTATGCGATTTTGAAATTGATCCAAAGGTCAAATCATGTCTAAAACACCTGTAGTTTTCTTTAGTAGCTGCGTGAAGGGAGGGATTTCAGTCAACATCATTGGTGAAGGCTTCTGTGAACTCCTTCTCAATCCTGTCAACTAAGTACATCTTCGATGGTGTAATAGGTAATGTTGCATCTTCACAGTCCAGCTCCAGTTACTGTCTATGGGAAGTGCATTGCATTTTCTCCTTGTATCTGCTTGGGTTTCCTCCAGGATCTCTGGTCAGATAGGCAAATTACCCTAAATTATCCATAGGCTTGGATATATATACGAGATTCCATGTGTGCGATTGATAGCATCCAATCTGGAGTGAATTCTCCCCCTGCGTGCCAAGTTTTCCTGGGATGCACTCCAGCGACACGGAGTAAGATAGAGCTATTAGTGTAGATCCATGATTGAGTACATCTCTGTTCCGCACTCTGTCTTTGAACCGAGTCGCACTGCTGTCACACTCCGAGAGACAAAATTGCTTTTGGGAGGAAAACAATACATTTTTTGTACTTTTAGCCTTAAAAAGTTTTGTATATTTTCTCTTACTGATGTGTACATGTGCCAAGATTTGCGAAGGCATGAAGGGTCATCAGGGAATACAAGACACGAAGATGAATTCTTTCCTTCTGTCTTGTGTGATTGCTCTGATTGCCTCATATTCACATTGTGTGTTTCCAGCTGTGCTACAGACATCCTTTCTCCGCTATCCAAACACGGAGACGTTTCAAGGCTGCAGTCAGATATTCACCAGTTTTAACAGTATAGAGACATTAAAAAAACAGGACTCAAACCATGATCAAAATTAGTACACACGAAACACAGGTGCCACAGTGGTCGAACTGTGGAATTCTTTTGAAGCCAGATCTCAGCGACCCTCCTGTCCTCTCTTGGCTCTCTCACTCCACCTCTCCTCCTCTGATCTTTCTATAAGTCTGCCGTTGCAGGTTTCCATCAAAGCGGCACAGCAGGAAACAAACATCCCATCGCCTAACCCTATGGTCCATATGTGATTGGACTAACCACCATTGTCGTTAGCCTCCAGCAGCTGTGAGAATCTCATTGCCTCATTTAGAAGCTGAAAGCTTTCCCATCTCTGATGCTTTTGAGTGCAGCCAGAACCCACGTATGGTGTAGTCATTAGTCAAACGGCCCTCACTTCCCCAACCTCTTCCCTCATCTGTGCAGTCTATAATAAGAGAGGAAACTATTGTGTATCAGCTTGGCACCATGAAGACCCAGATGAGGCCCTGTTATATCAATAGAATCATGTCGCCAAAACTTATACAACTACTCAAGGCCTCCAAGATGTAATGGTCCATTAGGATTTGGGATTTTCTCTGCATGGCAACTGACATTTGCTTGATGTGCTGACAAATGGCTGACTCCTCAAACCTGGTTTGCTTGACCTTAACTGCAAGGGCACCGAGGAGAAGCCGAGAGAGGGACACGAGTTTCATGTTACCATCAGCAAACTGGAATATTATCTAAACTTCCCTTTGCTCACATGGTTGTATGATGAAACTCTGATTAGTACACGGAGAACATGGCAACCGCAAAGCAAACACTGAACATCCCAATGTTCTGCTTCCACAAATTTCAAAACAAAAGCTCTATGTGATCTTTGTCATTAGTGTCTTTCAACGCACCAGTTTGGCCAGTGAATGTTTTAGGCAACCGTCCAGCGTACAAAGCAAATTTTACAGATTCATAGGGCTTGAATCGTTATTAATCCAAAAGTAATACTTATGCAGGGAAATGCTTATGGATTCACAACTGGGTTACTCACATGCTTAAATCCATGTTCTCTCCCTGATCAGACTGCGGAAGGTATAAGTATATACTATATGTAGTTTAAAGCATATCCAGCTCAGAAGAGTAGACCTGCCTGACTGTTTTTTCAGAATATGTATTTCCTTTAAACCCAGGGGACAAAACCGAAACTTTATTTTATGTTCTTTGCTGTCGGATATTATATACTGAAACATAAAAGTAGGTGGTGGCACCGTCATGTAGTAGTTGGCATGTTCACCTCACAGCAAGAAGGCACTGGGTTTGATTCCCAGGTGTTTCTGTGTGGAGTTTGCATGTTTTACTTGTGCTTGCATGGGTTTCCTCTGGGTACTCAGGTTTCCTCTCAGAGTGAAAACCATGCACATTAGGCTAATTGGCTATTACAAATTGACCCTAGGGGTTTGTGTGTGTGTGTGTGTGTGTGTGTGTGTGTGTGTGTGTGAGAGACTGGTCATGTGTGTGTTGCCCTGCGGTGGTCTGGTAAACTGTTCACGTTGTACCACACCTTCGCCCAGTGTCGGCTAAGATGGACGCCAGCCTCACAGCGAATTAAAAAAAACAAACAAACAAATAAATAAATAAAAGTCTAATATGATGACAAGTAGCAAACTGAACATCCAGGAGTCGATGAGATTACACATATATTATTGCATGACTAATTGTTGTTGTAACAAAACAATATTCTGAGTGAATAATGCTTAAATCAAAACAACAGGCATTCATAGTTTGCCAGGGTCACTTGGACTAGGTGCCATCATCATTATCCAACTTTAATTTCCATGTAGGAGATACTAAAACTGATTGGAGGTGAGAACACAACTCCACAGAGTGCGGTTTACTGGTGTTTCTGTGTAGTATATACTTTGAGTTCGCAAGGCTCACCTGACCCGTCTTTGTCATGGATAAAACATGTAAAATTATACTGAAAAAATCTTGTTTCGGTTTCCTCATTGTATATACTAGAACTCTGAAAGGAGTTTTAGTAGAATCTTATGTGTCTGTTTGTGCGTGAATGTGGAGCTCACCTTCATCTCTCATGATTTAAAAGTGTAAAAAAATAAACAATAAAAATTAGAGAAAAAACTAACTAATTTTAGTATGTTTTACTTATGTTCCTGTGTAGTATATACTAAACCATTTATTACATTATTTCTTGAAATAATGGTCCAGAAATAAATAGTCCAGAAAGGGGCTCTATCTTCATCTGGGTAACACAGGAGACATACTCACCCAATGACTGACTCATTTGGCGAACCGCTTAATCCTACTAGGGTCACGGGGAGGCTGGAGCCTATCTCAGGCGACTCTGGGCGAAGGCAGGGTACACCCTGAACAGCTCACCAGACCATTGCAAGGTAACACACGTACAACCATTCACATTCACACTCACACCTAGGGGTGATTTGGAACAGCCAGTTATCCTACTGTGCATGTTTTTTGACTGTGGGAGGAAACCGGAGTACCCGGAGAAAACCCACGCTAGCACGGGGAGCAAACTCCACACGAGGACTCAAACCCAGGATTTGTTGCTGTGAGGTGGACGTTCTAACCATTATGCCACCCGTGCCGTCCGGTAACACAGGATAGAGGGGTACAAACTGTTACATTATACGTACGGGCAAAAGTAAACCCAAACAGTACTAAGTGTTTTGAAAGAATTGTGAAAATATATATTTTTTCTTTTATGATTGCAGCGGCTGTTGTTACATGCACTTTCACCAAAAACACCTGTGCATTTTTCCCTCCCCACCAGCTTTTGTCATCTGGTCTCTTCTCCTTCTCTTTCCTCCATCCATGGGTCAGTGAGATGCCCAGGCTGGGTTCATTTAGATGAGGAGGGGAGAAGTCGGACCACCAGGGGCCCCCTAAAAACACTAAGTCCATTCACCCCAGTGTTCTTTGAAGTGTTCTCATGTGTCTGGGAGCCTGGCCGAGGAAATTGTAAGGCTAATGGAGAAAGCTTGCTGGGATGTTGGGGGCAATTAGATTTTTTTTTTTAATAAGCTGAACAAGCATGGTATAGAGTGGCACGCATGCAAACTCTTTTAACTCTCAGCCACAAGGTGCTGAAACACATATGCATTTTCAATAAGCTTTCAATACAGGAGTTAATGTGATTAACAAATCCCCCTTCCTCGGTGCTTTCACCCCTTGTACAAACACATGCACAGATGCTGCCCCTGTGTTAATGCCTTTACCCTATGGAGATATTAGTGCATATGGAGTAGAAGGTTTAAGCAGCAGGACCCAGTGGAGGAGAGTGTGTGAGTGTAACATATAAACCACCTCCTGTGAGGTTTGTAGAACCAACACAACACCTGCTGTGTACTTTTTCCAGGCCTTGGTGCACCTTCAGGTGTTTTGCTATGACTGTAACCCTGAAACAAAGAAACGAGAAGCTTCTGTGTCGAACAGCAGAAACAGTGATTTCTGGATGTGTTCCTGAACCCATGCAGTGATTTCCATGATCGGCTCATGACTGTTTATAATGCAGTTATAAATAGACCTGCAGCCAATTAACCAGATCAACTGCAAAATGTTCCTCCAGCTGTTTATTAGACTTTCTTAGACTTTCTTAGACAACTTTATTGTCATTCAGTATACAGCGAGTGTACAACGTTGCAACATTGAAACTGTAGATATAGATAGCAGCAAAAATACTACAAAGTGACCTGTGGAATTTACAATAGGGCAAAACACTATGAAAATGTGACCTGCAGAATTCCCGTAGTGCAAAATGCGCAAATAATTTAAAGAAGATTGTTTGTATGTAATACGAAGTAAATTGAAAAGCTGTGAAGGAGTGCACAAAGGACATGGTGACCAGTATAGGAACGTGTGTCTGGTATGAGCAGCAGTTTTAGTTCGGCAGTTTGATGGCATATGAAAAAAGGTACTACAGGACCGGGTGATTCTGCACCAAATTCTTTTAGTACCACTTACTTTTCCAGCCTTTTGTTGACCCTGTCGCAACGTTTTTTTTTAAGACATGTTGCTGTTAATAAATTAAAAAAAAAAAACTAATATTTTGCATGAAATAGTAAGTGAAATGTCTGACATTTTCAACATCTGACATTTTTTCTTTGTTCTACTGTGAATAAAATATATTTTTATTGAATTTGCAGATCGTTGCATTTTATGGCATGTCACATTTTAAAAAAAAATTATTAACGGATTTTATTAATTATTTACGGCTTAAAAAATTAATGAATAAATGGATGAATGTGAAATCGTAAAACTACGATTTATTTATTTGTATGTTTGTTTGTTTGTTTATTTATTTTATTTTTTGTAGCCTGTTATCTTATGAATGCTTCATGAGATATTGTTACGTGTCAAAGTTTTACTGCGTAATAATTTTCTTTCTCGGGTAAAACACTCAGAAATATACACAGGCTCAGCATTCAGGATCTTCACCAAAGTGCTGTGTTTCTCCTCACACTGATATGTCGGTGTCACTGTGCTGTTCTGTGTGGCTGCTTTTCAGATGTCAGCGATCATAACTCATTTCACTGTTTTTTTAAATGAAGCCAACTTTGTGACAGCTTCAAATTTCTCAGCTAATCTTCAACGTGTGTGTGTTTGTGTGTGTGTTTGTGTGTGTATGTGTGTGTGTGTGGGTGTGTGTGCATGTGCGTGTGCGTGCATGCAGTAACATGGTGACGGGGTGTAACTTCTTCACATTATTGGGAGGATTTAAGTCCTCTCAGTAAAGTCCACTCAGTGCAGCTTTGAAGTGCGACAGCTGGGAATTCCTCATCAGGCGGTGATGAAAACGACTGCTGTGTGCCTGTCATGGGTACGAGTGCCACCGTTAATGCTCCCTCAAAAACACTCTATCACAGACATTCCTTCTGTTCTCCTCAGTTCCGAGAGCCAAGGCTAGAGAACAGGCATTTATGGTGTCGGTTCATTAGCGGTTAAAATGTGATGCAGTGTGCCACTGATGCCCCAATCTGGGTGTCTTTCTGCCTAGGATCAATTCCCACTTATCTTAAATTTCTCCCCCAACAAATTTCTGATTGCACAGACCCACTGCTCCGCAGCTTTTCCTGTTTTCCCTCATCTTTAAAGCATGTGGGGCAGTGAAGCAGGAACCTTCTATCACCACTAGTCCCTGGTCTTCCAGGCTTTATAGCAGATGCCACACATCACACCTGCTGGCTCGCTGTGTAAACACCCAAACACACCCAACTGTGGCTTTCATTTGTTTCAGTGTAACTAACCACAGCCAGCAAAACGAGGCTTACAGCAATATTGCTGGATCTCTGAGAAGAGCTTATGTCTGCTTAAAGTTCTTAGTAATCCTAGCTACTTAACTGCATTGGTTTTTATGCAAGTTTATTTTTTTATTTTTACTTTTTAGGCAATGATCTCATTGCAAACTTCAGGTGAACACATGAACAAAGAAATCGAGTGATCGTTTTAAATTTTGTCCTTTGTCACAAAAAAATTTGTAACGAAGGGGGTGATTCGATAAAAACGCGAATTGATTTTTTTGCAAATTTAATTTCTTTCTTTTTTGCAAATTTTGAAATTCGTGTAAAAATATTTTCTGACTCCACATGCAAGCGAATATTTTGTGGCTTAAATACACATATCATGGGAAAGTTATGCACGAATTTGCGACAGATTTTGTTGGTTTGCGGATGTTTTCCAGAAATAAAAAGCAAAATTCTTGTCATGAATCAGTCGCTTTTTGTTCTCAAACCATTCGCTTTTTATTTGCTTTTTATTTGCTTTTTATTCACAAAAGCAAAATTCGAATAAAATACGAATGATGACCAAATACACAGACTATGGTGGATGCCAACAAATCTCAAACTTTTCTCAAACTTTCCGCATGGAAGTCTCCAACTTGTTGCTTTTCCTTGCAAATGAAAAACAAATAATTTGTGACCAAATCAACAACGTTGTGACCTTCTCATGACATGTGCGTACTGTTTGAGGAGAGTTTCACACTCCTCCACGTCAGAGCCTTGTCCTGGGACATTTACGGAAATTTCAAACATGTTTGAAATTTTTTGCAATGAGTTCACGAACCAGGCCACCAAGATGCAATACAGTGAATGTCACATGACAAATTTGAGAGTGAAGAGAAAGAGCTGCGAATTGCCATTTGAGTCAGTAGCTTTTCTAGTGTGATCACCCCCCAATTGTTGGTAGCTAGCAGTTGACGTTAGTATGCTAACCAATTTGGTTGTTGTAAGTCTAGCAAAAACACTAACAACAACAAAAAAAAACTAACAAAAACACAGAGTTGTGTATCCCATCAAAAATTACCGTAGTTAATTGTTTGTTATCCTTACATAGATTTTGACCAAGAAAATGATTTTACAGTTTCACTTTTCAAAAAAAAAAAAAATCGCTTTTTTCCAAATCCTCTCATTTGCACCTTTCCTTTTTGTAAACATATTTTTTTATATCTTAAATATAACAACATATATATTGAATATATATATATATATAAAATGCTTAAAGCACAATTAAAATATATTGGAATGAAGGCATAATTGTTTCTTTTTTATTTTCATTCATTAATTTCATTTTTTTTCTTTTATCAAACTGCTTAATTCTACTAGTGTCATGGGGAGTCTGGAGCCTATCTCAGCCAACTCTGTGCAAAGGCAGGTTCACACTCTGAACAGCTCGCAGAACCATCGCAGGGCCAAGCCACACACGACAATTTACTTTCACACTGTGGGGCTATTTAAAACAGTGAATTTGCCTAATCTGCATGTCTTTGGACTGTGGGAGGAAATCGGGGTACCCGGAGGAAACCCATACAAGCACGGGGAAAACATGCAAACTCCACACAGAAACGCCTTGCCAAGTCTGGGAATTGAACCCAGGACCTACTTATTATATAAGGGTTACTTATCTGAAAGTCAGTCACCATTTTTGAGCCCTTGACCCTCAGTTGCTCAGCAGTTTAAAAATAATGATAAATGTAAGTCGATCTGGATGAGAGCGTCTGCCAGATGCTTTAAATGTAAACACCAAGTACGAGACTGAGTGTATTGTGAGAAGTGATGATTAGCTGACTTGCTAGCAGGCAGAATTATTATTATTTTTAGGATTATTATTGCACAGTATTATTGTTTTCTTGCTCCCCATTTGACTTCAGTTCTGGGTAATTGGATGATCAATGGTTTGAGGGAAAACAGACTGTGGTTTGCTCTGGTTTTTCAGTACTGGAGGTTCTCACCTCATTTCCTTCAATGTGTCTCCTTTCTATTAGAGCTGCTAAGCATTTTGCACATAGATGGAGCTACATTTTTGCGTTCACCGCCAGTCTTAGGCTGATGCATGCATGTTGGTGCACATTTCTTTGCACCACTTTTGCTGCTTTCTGGGAAAATTTCTATTTTTTTTAGACAGGTGTTGACAGGGCAACTTTAGCAACATGATTAATGTGCATGCAGAAAGTGGCATGTGGTCTTTCCACTTCAAGTCTCTTTTGCATTCTCCCTCTCTGCCAATCACACACACACACACACACACACACACACACACACACACACACACACACGCACAATCCTCTCAAAAACACGTGACTGCCCCTGCTGTGCAATTCAAATGGACAGAAAATACAGGATGAAAGGGTGAAAGATGGTCAAGCGGAAGAACAAGCGAACACAGAACACTGACTCCCAACTTATTCTTGTCTTTCCCATACACTTATATTTTGACTCATGATAAACAAAAGAAAGAAGCAACATAACAGTTGGGCGTTGGCCTTGTGATGGTCTGGCAAGCTGTTCAGGGAGCACCCCGCCTTCTATCATTGTGGGTTGAGATAGGCTCCAGCCTCCCAGTGACCCTCATAGGTTTTAGTGGTTCAGCAAATAAGGGAGTGAGTGAATGATGAGTACTGGATTCATGAATATCATTTTTCCCAAATAAATTCTCATGGTCAGTGTACTTAGCATGCTGTCTAACATATCACTCAAATGTCTCTCATAGGTGTTCAACCGAGTCGAGTTCTGGAAACTGTGAAGGCCACAGCATACAATTTCGATAATTCTCATCCCAATCAATCATCCTGCGAGGATGCATGAACTGTGCACAGGGGCGGAGTTATCCTGGAAGTGACCACACCCATTGGTGATTTTGTGTGGATGAAGGCGATCAATCAGAAGCACTTTGTATGGATTTGTACTGACAAGCGGAGTCAGAGCACGCCGGCCAAAATAAATATATATCCCCTACAATATAACAGAGCTACCAGATTTTCTTTGCCTTGTCCTCCAGCTGTATATAAACACATGCAGTCTGGTCTTTGTTGTGGCTCTCTGGTCTCTCAGGATGGTGGATGGAATTGTGAGCAGATTGCGTGCTGAGCCAGAGAGTACATGCGATCTGGGGCTCGGTGCCTGAAGTCTATCAGATCTGATCTGTGTGTAAGTTGGGATCAGAGAAAGAAATAACGAGAGCTAAAATCATGAAAAAGATGTTTGCCACCCACAGTCCAATATTCGTCACACACAACAGATGTTTGCCTGCACGCTCTAAATGACTAAATAAATAAACAGGGTTCAGCACGGTGGCACAGTGGTTAGAACGTCTGCCTCACAGCAAGGAGGTCCTGGGTTCAAGTCCCGGGCTCAGTGAGGGCATTTCTGTGTGGATATTGCATGTTCTCATGCTTGTGCCGGGTTCCTCTGGGTACCGGTGATGTTGTTTTTGTTGTCGGTCTTGCTGATAAAGCCGTTGGTCTATCTACTAGTGTTTTTGTTGGTGTTAGTGGTGTCATAGTTGTTGTTGGTGGTGGTAGCAATGAAGCTGTGTTTGGTGGTCTTTATGTTTTAAGTGGTGTTAGTCTTGTTGTTGGTGGTGGTGTCATGGTTGTTGCTGAAGCTGTAATTGTTGGCCTTTTTGTTGATGTTTTTGATGTTGTTGATGGTGGTTGCATGGTTGTTTGTTATGATATGCATGTTGATGTTGGGAGCTGAACCTGTTTTATTCACCGTCTTGTTGGTGTATTTTGGTATTGTTGGTGGTTTTTTTTGTCGTTGTTATCGGTGTTAGTATTGTTGTCGGTGGTGGTTGCAATATTGATAGTGATGACGTTATTGTTGTTGTTCCTGAACCTGTATTTTTTTGGCCTTGTTGTTGGTGTTAGTCTTGTTGTTTGTGGTGGTAGTTAAAAATAGGTAATGAAGATGTGTTTGTTGTCCTTGTTGTTGGTGTTTTTGATGTTGTTGATGGTGGTGGCATGGTTGTAGGTTATGATGTTAATGTTGTTTTTCTTGCTGAACCTGTGTGTGTTGGCCTTCTTGCTGGTGTTTTTGTTGTTGGTGGTGGTGTTTTTGGTGGTGTTGGTGGTGTTTTTGGTGGTGTTGGTGGTGTTACTCTTGTTATTAGTCTTAATGTGCTAATATTGTTGACATGTTTAATGTAGCTGCTGATGGTGGTGCTGGTGTTGGGGTTTTGGTGTTGGGATTGGTGATGTTGACGGTGGTGTTGAGTAGCATTTTTGTGGTGGTGGTGTTGTTATTGTTGTTGTTATGCCGGGGAACTTTCCATTCATTTTTGTCCATGTGCGTAATCTTCTTACATTTCCTCAGCACTGCATGTCTGATTGGAGGCCAGTCCAAGCCAGGTCTAGAACTGGAGAACAAGCTGGCAAGCTTGACACATCTGGAATCAGTGCAGAGAGCTAGAGCTGTAGAGGATGATGGAGGGGAAATGGAACATATTTTACACATGCAGAGGTTCATTCTGTTATTCAACTTCACAGATCTTCATGCTATCATGATATCCACTCTGGTGGCTTTGTAAACACATGTGAGGGTGTGGGTGTGTGTGTGTGTGTGTGTGTGTGTGTGTGTGTGTGTGTGTGTGTGTGTGTAAATGGAACCAGGTAATGGTTCGGCTACTGTTTGTGCACTGTTCCTATGTAGTATAGATGAGTTTTAGAATATTTGATTTTCAGGGATTCTTTACCAAACCTGAACAAGCAAGTCAAGTGTGTGTGTGTGTGTGTGTGTGTGTGAGTGTGTGTGAGTGTGTGTGTGTGTGTGTGTGTGTGTGTGTGTGTGTGAGTGTGTGTGTGTGTGTGTGTGTGTGTGTG
>JAOUQZ010000014.1:12450525-12463260 GCA_028564935.1 Neosilurus hyrtlii | reverse complement strand
ATCTCAACCCTAGTATGAGTACATTTTTTCATTCGTTTTCTGAACCGCTTAATCCTAATTAGGGTCGCAGGGAGGCTGGCGACCATCTCAGCCGAGTCTGGGCGAGGGCAGAGTACATCCTGGACAGCTCGCCAGGCCATCGCAGGGCAGAAACAAACTGACGGCTATGCAGCTACTCTTGACAAAAATCAGCAATGGTTCTTTTACATGCCTTTCACCACAGACAGTGAGAGACATGGCCGACCTTTCATAACCCAGTTAGCTGCACTGAGGGGACATCAATGACATCCCACTGAAAAAGAAACCACTGTAATGGATCAGCATTCAGTCAGTAAGAAATTTGGTTTGGAACAACTAATTAACTCACTCATTTACAATTGCAGGGCCAACAAACACAACCAATCACACTCACACTCACACCTGTGGATTTATTTATTTATTTATTTATGTTTTGCTATACTGTATTGATCTGTATTTAGCCCATCCAAAGTGAGCACACACACGGAAACACTGAGCACACACACTGTGGTGCAGTGGACTGCCACACACACTGGAGGCGCCCGGAGAGCAGTTGGGGGTTAGGTGCCTTGCTCAAGGGCACTTCAGCCATGATTGTGGAGAAAGAGAAAGTGCATCTCACTCCCCCACCACCACACATTTTTCCTGCTGGTTCAGGAATCAAACCGGTGGCCTTTTGGTCCCAAAGACGCTTCTCTAACCATTAGGCTACAGCTGCCCCCTTTCTTGAATAACCAGCTAGTCTATTGTATATACCTTTGGAATGTGGGAGGAAGCTAAAGTACCTGGAGGAAGCCCACGCAAGCACGGGGAGAACATGCAAACTCTTCACTGAAATGCCCTCACCTAGCCCGGGATTTGAGCCCAGGACCTTCATGCTGTGAGGAGGACGTGCTAATCACTACGCCGCCAGGAATGTTAAAAGAATAATTTCAACATAAACTAAATCCACTACTTTCTAATCACTTTTTTTAAACACTACATTAGTATATTTCTTTACAATAATAAAGCCTTAGGCAACTTTTATGAGGTAATTAGCAACTCACAACTCCTCACCTAATGTGGCTAGTGACCTAATACGACCTAACACCCCTGAACTACCCGCACTCTGTATTCATGTTGTTGTTCTTATTAGCATTTAGCTAGGTTGTGTGATCACTTATTATGCTAGCTTAAAGAAACTAGGGATAAAACTTGTTAGGGTGGCACTGTGGCCTAACAAGTACAAATAGGGCGACACAATGGATTGCACATCTGCCTCACAGCAAGAAGGTGCTGGGTTTGCGTCCCAGGCTCAAGTGTTACTGTGTGGGGTCTGCGTGTTCTCCCGGTGTTTGCATGGGTTTCCTCTGGGTACTCCTATTTCTTCCTACAGTCCAAAGACATGCACATTAAGACTAATTTGACTGTTCCAGATTGCCCTTCATTGTGGATGTGAGTGTGAATGGTCGTGTATGTTGCCCTGCATTGGTCTTCCCGGCTGTTCAGGGTTCACAGAGTACCCTACCTTCATCTAGTGTCAGCTCCAGATTCTATCAAAAATCATTAATCCTTGTCATCCCTTGCTCTCTACTGCCAGCTGGGGTTATAGTTCAGAAAAAGAACATGTGTGTATCTGGTAATTGATAGATATTGAAGTGCAGGATGTCTGTTTAGCACAATGTGATGTGTAAGATTTGGCATGAAGTCTCCTTCTGTTGGTGCATGTGTTGTCATTTATGTTTTCGATATATCCATAAGCCGAATAAAGGTCGATTTGAGCCGGATGCCTCATGGCAAGCTCACACATACATGCTGCTTTATTAGTTTTCCCTGGATTACTTTCCACTTACATTGGGGGCACTGTGGCATAGTGGTTTGGATCGTTGACTCACTGTAAGAAGGTCTTGGGTTTGCAAATATGCTTCTGTGTGGAGTTTGCATGTTCTCCTAGTGCTTGTGTGGGTTTTCTTTGGGTACTCTGGTTTCCTCCCACAGTCCAAAGAGCTGCACATTAGGCTAATTAGATATTCCAAAATTGCCCCAAGGTGTGAGTGTGAATGGGTATTTATCCTAGACGGTTGGTGTTGGGAAGGGCATCTTGCTCTGAAAGTCATGCCACAAATAATCGACGCACTGTCCCAACATAAAAGTGGGAAAAAGATGCAATAAAGAGGAAGAGTTTTCACCTGTGTGTAAAGTGGGTGGCATGGTACGGAAGTGGTAAGCATAACCGTCTCACAGAGAGAAGGTCCTGGGTACCTGACATGCTAACAACATGCCTGTACACTATAATTTTATAGCAACATGGGAAAACATCTGTCTGGTGTGAATTCCGGGTAACTCTGATCCACTGACATCAATCATGTCCTCTTTTTTTAATGTAGGCTGTAGCCAAAACAATGTGGACGGATTGCCGGTGTCATGGCGTCTCAGGCTCCTGTGCTGTAAAGACCTGCTGGAAGACCATGGCCTCCTTTGAGCGCGTAGGCAACTACCTAAAGGACCGTTATGAGAATAGCGTCCAGGTGTTAGATCGCACCAAGCGCAAGTTCCGTCGCAAGGAAAAGGAAAAGAGACACGTCCCCATTAGCCGGGAGGAGCTCATCTTTATCAACAAGTCACCTAATTACTGTGTGGAGGACCGACGGATGGGTGTGGCTGGGACTCGGGGGCGCCGCTGTAACCGTACCTCTGCCGGGCCGGATGGCTGCAACCTGCTGTGCTGCGGCCGCGGATACAACACTCATGTGGTGCGTCATGTGGAGCGCTGCGAGTGCAAGTTCATCTGGTGCTGCTACGTGCGATGCCAACGCTGCGAGACGGTGAATGACATTCATACATGCAAATAAACAGATGAGCCGACAATAAGGAGATATAATGAGACGTGGGAAGAGGTGTATGTTGTCTCAAAAGCTTTGTTCAGTGGTGCCTTCACTTGCTTGAGTAGTTGGATGGATTCTCAGGAAGTCGGTGAAGTAAAACCTAAGTACTGAAGTACTTCTCAAGTACTGAGTGGTACTAACGGAACTGATGGCTGAGTCAGCTTTGTGATAAACGGATAACTTCATCCTCTTCTAATTAAAACTTTTTATGCATATGACTTGCTCGCAAATGCAACACAAGATCATAGGCAACATAACTAAGTCAATCAGGAATCCAAAGAAAAGATTTCTGGGATCCAGTGATGATTGGATTCTAAAATGGGATCATGTCTGATTGAATACAGATTATGGTCAATTATTATTATTATTTTGTTTTATTTTCAGCCCAGATATTAATTCAGCCTTGGATTACACTCTTCAGAATATTTAAATGCTTGGGTTTGTCTTTAAAGGGAAATCTTGAAGGTTTGAGATAAGTTAAGGGGGTGATCACATTAGAGGAGCGATAGAAAAACAACTGAAAAGTTTATTATATATTTTTTTTTGCAATTTTAATTTTCTGTGGATTTTTAAATTTTCATCAAAATACTGTGCGACTCCACATGCAAGTGAATATTTTGTGGCTTAAACCCGTATATATTGCACGAAAGTCGTGCAACAATTTGCAACTGATTTGCAATTGGTTTGTGGTTGTTTGGCAAAAAAAAGAAAAAAATCCCCTGCAGTAAATCAGTTGCGTTTTATTCATCGTTTGTCATCAAACCATTCACATTTTTTGCGTGTTATCAGCACAATATAAAAATATAAAAAATATAAATGATGACAAAATGCATGGAATATGGTGGACACCAGCAAGTCTCAACATGAAAGTCTCCAACTTGTCGCTTTTTCTTGCAAAGAATGAATAATTTCAGAGCAAAACAACAACTTTGCGACCTTCGACATGTTTAAGACGAGTTTGAAACTGCTCCACGTCAGAGCCTCATTTTGTGACATTTATGGAAATTTTAGTCATGTTTACAATTTTTTGCGATGACTTCACAAACCAGGCGACCATAATGCGATCCTGCTGATATCATGAGACAAATTTGAGAACATTTGAGAACGAAAACACACACTTACAATTGACACAATTTCCTCCGAGATCAATAAAGTGTCCTGGTTCTGATTCTGATTCCGAAAAGCGACAACCGCGAATTACCATTCGTTTCAGTCGCTTTACTATCACACCTCTAGTGTGATAACTTATGAGTTTGAAGTAATGCTAATATGATGTAAGTAGTCTTTTAAATAAAGTTGCTTGATCAGAACTATTACTACTTCTATTGTAACCCTTAAAGCTTCTAAGTAGAACTCTAGAGCAATGGGTTTCCCTTATGTAAAGGATTCCTCGTAGATCTCCTTTAAAAAGTCAGAGCAGTCTACAAACCAAAGAACTATTAAAGAACCTTTTATTTTCATGGTTAAAAATTACAAAGTCCTTTAGCTTATCCTTCTGAGGAATGCTTCTGTCTTCAGAAAGCTAGCTTTATTACCTGTCTACAAATACCACATCCATCATGGTATAGGGTCCCTCTGTCTAGTTTTCTTGCAGAACCCTTAAACATTGTCTGTATAGCCATTTAACAAGGAGAAAGAACCATTAACACTCACCACCAATTCCATTATCTCAATCAGGTCCAATCATAGGAGTTACATTTATTACACTTTATCATAATGGATTCTTTGGTCTTGTTGTTTTGGGTGTGTATAGAACCCTCTAGAACTGGTTCTAATCAGAACTGATTTTGAAATATAAAACCATGGGCCATCCAACTGCTAAATCATGTATTGTTCTTGGCTACTGAACAGATTGAGTAAAAACACAGTCACAGAAAGTAGAAATGCCTGGGAAGGTCGTATCCAGGGCTCAGTGAGAGCGTCTCTGTGTGGAGTTTGCATGTTCTCCCCGTGCTTGGGTGGGTTTCCTCCTGGTACTCCGGTCTCCCATTACAGTCCAAAGACAGGCACATTAAGCTAACTGGCTTTTTTAAATTACCCAGCGAGTGCGAATGTGAATGATTGTGCATTTTGGCCCTGTGATGGACTGGCGTTCTCAACAGGGTGGGGTGTGCCCTGCCTTCACCCAAAGCCGGCTGAGATAGGCTCCAGCCTCCATATGTTTCTAGTAGGATTAAGCGGTTCAGAAAATAAAAGAAAGTATGAATGAAGGAATGATTAGATTATGGAAATAGTATTTTAAATAATCTTGCTTTTTCAAAGACATACACTAGTACTTAGGTTATTACTTCAAGGTCAACCCTTAAAAGCTTCTGCGTAGAACTCTAGAACAACAGGTGTACCTTTTGTAAAAGGTTTGGAATAAAATTCCTTTAGAAAGATACAAAAAATTAACCATCCAAACAAGCACCACAGGAGTCTTTTCCCTAAACCAATTTTAGAGATGAATTGATCTCTGTATTGAGTTCTTTGGTCTTATCATTCGGGGTGAAACCTTTAAGGTTCTATCTCCTCTAAATGTAGGTCTTAATTTTTAAAAGGTTCCAAGTAGAACTGCCGTAGAGAGATAGAACTGTTAACCATCCAAACAATATGAACGGGACAATTTTACTTTAGGAAAAAGTGGTAATTGTAATAACTAACGTAACTAATGAACAGTTCAAATCCCACTATAATCAATTATTTCCACTTTAGAAAAAGTCATTTAGAAATCTAGAACTGATAATTATCCAAGAGCATGTGAGTAACCATTTTATTTCTATTTGTATATTATCTAGCATGTAAAGCTGGGTGTAGATCTGAAGTTCTTGTACATATTAAATGATGTTTTTAGACTCCAGCCTCATTTGTATAATGGCATGTGATAACTTTCTGTCTGTACCTTTGGCCCCACTCATTAGAAAGGTTGATGTTTGTCCCTCTGAACGAACCCTTATACCACTTTCTCACCGACGTAACTTTCACACGGATACCTGTGGTACACCCCACGTTTTTTCCTCTCGTCCTCATCTTCTTCCCTTTAAAGGCATGAATCTGCAACAATAGCTGTGGTGAAGATTCACAGCCTTTTGTATCATGGAAAATAACATATATCATATCATATGTTACCATCATATGGTACCACCGGTGGTTGTTCGAACATTGTTCATGGTGGTCGTATGATGCTGGGGTGGTGTCACATTGCCACGCAGCAATGACAGGTTTTCGGTCTTTCCGCAGAAATGAGGCGGAAAAATAAAACATGTTAGAATTTACAGCCAGTAGCTACAGAATGCTGCGGTAGGTTGCGATACACGTGAGGACAATCATGCGTTGCTCTGCAATGTTCTGCGCAAGCATTTCCATGAACTTCCACGGGTCAAGTTGCATCAGTAAGAAAGGGGTAATGGTGATGTGGGGTACCTACTTTTTAAAAAAATTAATGAAAGCCCAATGTCTAACCATCAAAAGAACTCTTGAGGCACGAGTGCACTTATGGTCTGTAAGACTTCTCCACATGCTCTCTTCCTCTACAAGAAGTCCTGGTTTGTTAAAAATCACAATCATTTGCCAAATACCACAAGTTTTTTCTTAAAACACACAAAAAAAACCAGACCTGGAAAGCTAACGCAAGTGGCACTTTAGCGCAAGTGACACTTTGTTAGCGCTTCCTCAAGGCTCTTACTGAACACACTGGCAGCTGCTTATTGTCGTACACTTTTGAATGCACTTGGTAGGGAATTTTTGGTTCTGTGTCTGGTTTGTCGTAACTGCTTTAGCCTTTTCTGTCAGGAAGCTCTGGTCTCAAAATAACGTCGCTGTGGCGCTCAAGAATAAAAGAGAAACTCAAACTGTGTTTAAACCCCTTTTTTTTCTTCAACTGGAATCCAATAAATAGTTTCATTTAGTTGTGTGCTTTTAAAAAAAAGTACTTTTCTAGACTTTTCATCTACGGAAGAAAGAAACCTCTAAATAAGATGAAATCTATCTGAAGATCTGGCGTGAGCGAAGTCACAACCAGTCGCAGCTTGTTCATTTGTTCAACTTATAATAAAGCGAAACTGATTCACGATGTTGTCTATTCCTTGCATCCCCAAGTTTAAAATTAAGGCCAGTATCAGTGGGAATAACTAAGCCAGGGAGCAAACACAAAGAGGAGGCCTGGTGTAGCAAACCCTGGAGACACACAATTCAGATAAACAAGTCCACACGGCGGGACTGGTCAACAGAACTAGCCAACTTCACAAAAGCTTGCCAAGTATTCTTTTCTCTCATACCTTCACGCTCATCCTTATCCTCCAGCTTTGGGTTTATTACCCAGTTAAAGGTAAGTTATGCACTTCTGCTCTTTTGTAATGAAATGAAACTGTTTGTTAAATGTATTATTTACAAGCGGTAGAAGGTTTATTACCTACTCAACATACGGAACATTTTTTTCTCCTACAAATGTTTCACTACCCTGTGATGTGGAAGTGATCTGGAACATGGGAGCCCACTCTAAAGCAGAACAGCCAGGCATAATATTCCAGTTTTGGAGGGGTCCAGAGGAGGGCTACCAAATATATACTAGATTACCCTGACATGGACTATAAAACAAGATTAGATTCCCTCGGTTTACTGCCTGTCTCTTGCAGGAGAGAGATAATTGAGGCCAATATGATTTGATTGGAGGCAGCTATGTTTCTTTTAATGAAACTGATTTAAGCTAGCAGTACAGTGGCGCAGTAGTTGGCACGTCTACCTTACAGCAAGAAGGGCCTTGGGTTCCATTCCTAGCTTGGGCGTCTCTGTGTTGAGTTTGTAACTATTCCCTGTGCTTTTCCCAGTGTTGGCTGTTCCAAATCGCCCCTTGGTGTGGGAGTAAGTGTGAATGGTTGTGTGTGTGTGTTGGCCCTGCAATGGCCTGGCGAGCTGTCCGGGGTGTACCCCACCCTCGCCCAGAGTCAGCTGAGATGGGCGCCAGCCTCCCTGCCACCCGAATTAGGGTTGAGCAGCTTAGAAAATGAATGAATGAAAGAATGATTTAAGCCACCCCTCCACAAGGTTTTCTTCTGATCGCCTCAAATGTAGGCCCCTTTTTTGACACACAGAATCTCACAAATCTTCCTACTTTCACAGAATTTTCCCCGTATGGAATCACCCCACATATAAAATCAGATCTGCACAAACAGTTGGTTCTTTCAAGACTTAGGACACTAAAGTCTACTACTCCAAATGTGTACTCACACTTGGGTCTCATCCTGTCGCGGTGTTAATTGCCGGTAGTTGTTTTACAAATATTTTAATAAATAATTTATTATTAAACTTTAAAGTGTATAATTTTTATTGCATTACAGGTAATAATATACAAAAGAAAACTTACTTATGCATGCTATATTTCATTTTTATTACTAGATCCCCCTGAATACTACATAAAGGTCCTTTGGGTGAAGTGGATCTTTCGTCCAGAGTAAAGGTCTTTGTCTCCATCTACTGGACTTGCATGCACGCTGGGAGAGGACTGGCATGTGTATTTTCCCACAGACCCTCTGATTTACTCTGCATTCATTTTTTTTCTGTTCCCAGGTTGGGTGTTTGATTTTCTGAGTAAATAAATTTTAGATTTACATTTATTTTTACTGATGCAAAGCAAATGCACAGTTTATATATTTACACCATAGATGAGTGGAGTGGTCACTTCTGCTCATTTGTAATAGTACTATTTTCTAATATTTCACAATTAAAATATATACATTACCACTAATATTAAACATAATAATATTAAACAATATATGGAATTCCAAAAACAGTGATATGCTAATCAAAACTAATATTTTCATATTGATAATTTTAATTTCGATGAAGCTATACATTCTTAAACATCTTCATGTAGGGCTTTCATTCAGGCTCTCCATTTTAGTGGTAATTTTTTAATACACTGATATTACCCTTTTTAATTACGTTTAATGGGAAGGGATAAGGACAGCCAGTGGCGTAGTAGTTAGCATGTCTGCCTAACAACAAGAAAGTCCTGAGGTCGAGTCCTGGGCTCTGGCATTTCTGTGAGGAATTTGCATGTTCTCCCTATGCTTGCATTGGGTTTCTAAAGACATGCACATTAGGCTAATTGATGGCTCAGTGGTTAAGGCTCTGGTTAAAGTTACTGATGCGAAGGTCAGGAGTTCAACCCCAGTACCACAAAACTGTCATTGTTGGGCCCTTGGGCAAGGACCTTAACCCCCAGTTGTATAAATAAAATGTAAGTCGCTTTGGATAAGGGCATTTGCCAGATGCCATAAATACAAATGTAATTGTTCCAAATTGGGTGTGGGTGTGAATAGTTCCGTGTGTGTTGCCCTGTGACGGTCTGGCCAGCTGTTCAGGGTGTATCCTGCCTTCGCCCAGTGTCGGCTGAGATAGGCTCAAGCCTGCCAGCAACCCTATAGGAATAAGCAGTTTGGAAAATGAGTGAGTGATTAGTGAAAAAGGACGAGAATGCAATCAAAATATAACTGAATGTAGGTCTGGTAGTGTTTATGTTTTGAAAAGTTTGGTGAATTAGTAGGTAATGTTGTATATCAGAAGATTATAAGGACCGTTATAAATAAACTGCTCCAAAAGCATTGATGTGATAATGTTTAATTAGAATTTTATAATAACAACAACAACAATAATAACACCAGAAAACAACAACAATAATAACAACAACAACAACAATAATAAATAAGAACAACAACAACAACAATAATAATAATAATAATAATAATAATAATAATAATAAATAACAACAACAACAACAAAACAGCAACAACAATAATAATAAATAATAATGCAGTTTATTTATAGGAACCTCTGAAGGTACTCAGGGCTAACTTACAACACAGTAAATATCACCATACAACAACAACCGATAATACAATATCAGTAATTGACAAAGAATAAAATACAAAATAATATATAATTATTATATATAATAAAACCTTCCATCCTGCAGGTTTTATCACCAACCTAACAAGATCTAACACTTTTTTTAGCTGATCCAGAACTTCTCTAGGAAATAATCAGATGGTCAGGTGTGTGAGATTAGGGTTGAAGCTAACGTCTTCAGGGAGGTGGCTCCCCAGGACCCGTTATAGTCTATGTTTTCTGTTCCAGCTTGCAACTGACAAACAAACACACACTTCTTTATCACTATGATGTATTCTTTCACACTGTGTCTCGGTATGTCGATACAGGTTCAGGCTGAATGGTGTTAGGACCAGACTCCACTATCTTTACCTCTCCAGCACTGCTTGACATGGGCTTAGGGCTGTAGCAGCCACATGATATCACTTCCAAGGCCATGTCACGGAACTAGATAAAAAGATCATAGATTATCTACAATAGATGATCCAGCAGCGATTAATGAAAAAAAGTAATCAGTTTTGAGAATGATGTTTTTCTTACCTGTTTTTTGGCCAGGAAGAAGATGATGGGATTGTATGCAGGGCTGGTCTTAGCTAAGTGGGCAGGCAAGGAGGCAAGAAGAGGAGATATAGAGACATGTGGTACAAGGATCACAAGCATTGATACAAAAGCATAGGGCAGCCAACAGAAGAAGAAGGTACCAATCATGGCAGCCACCATGAACATAGCATGCTTGTCCTCTTTTTGCCGTGATCTGCCTCCCTGACTCTCCACACTCCGATTTAGCTACATACACATATACACACACGTGAGATATATATATATATATATATGTATGTATGTATGTATGTGTTTTGGTTTACTCTTACCCTTCTAATGGAGGTCAGTAGGTGATAGTACCAGTAGATGATCATCCACGTTGGCAGAAAGAAGCAGAAAACCCAATACGGGATCAGAAAGCTGTAGCTAACCCAGGTGCGCTCCTCCCAAGCCAAAGAGCATGAGGTCTGGCCTCCTTCAGGACCATAAGAACCCCAACCTAGTAGGGGTCCTGTGGCCCAGAATAGGCAGTAGATCCAGACCAGAAGCAAACCCTTAACATTGCGCCACAGTGTTATCTTGAAGGCACCCATGGGCTTGCACATTATGTGGTAGCGCTCATAAGCCATCAGAGTAAGAGTACCCAAGGAGACCAGGCCTAAGGGAATTGGAAGTAAAGAGAATCACTGGATTGTGTTGGTGATATTTTTTAGCTCGGTGAATGCTTTATTCTAAAATAAGTCGATAACTTTTACAGCTTTTAATTGCAATGGGTTCCTGAAGTTCATTTAGTCATTTGTTTTAAGTTCCTGCTTTATCCTGGTCACAGTTCAGGATTCATGGCCTATTTGGTGCAAGGTACAAATGCAACCTGGATTAAATGTTAAGCATTGCAGGACACCACACATGCACTCATTAGATACTCATTCATACATGGGGTAAGTTTATAGCGGCTCGCTGTTTCAGAGATGAAAGCTAAGTAAAGAAACCCAATAACTGTGCGGAGAACATGTAAAACTGTAAAGAGAAAATAACTGGTGCTCTGGCTTGAACTTCCAGAACCTTGAGCTGCAGTGACCAGTATAGCCTGGTCAACAACAAGGTTTTAAACTCTTTAAAATTCTTGTTACTTCATACAAAGGGTCGAATTCATTGATAAGGATGTTCAAACCCCCAAAAGACTCCTTGCTCGCTAAACATGTACAGTTCACTATGAAAAATACAAATGCAATGCAATGGCTACTGTACACTATTTAGGACACTACTGTGTGTGTACAGGTTGCTTGTCAGGGCCACTTATTTAACCAATCACAGTTTTAAAAACAAGGTTTACAGTATTTGAGCATGTCAGCAGTATTATAACACAGACCATTAGCAGTGTTCGGGGATCATGTGACCAAACGTAATAATTAATGGAATTAATTCAATTAATTGGTCATACTTGAGCCAAGGACAGAGCTGCACTGCAGTCTGGGAAGAAAACAGTGTCCTGCTTCTCACCCAATGCTCCAAGGATAAGCATCAATTCCAATGTGGCCCTGACCAGGATAAAGCCGGTACTGAAAATGGATAAATGTCACTCATACCTAACAAGACCCAAACCCACAAAAAGGTTCTACTACAGTTAAGATGGCATTATTATCATGTTTAAATTTGCCTTATGTGCAGCCACTCACCAAAGTAATTCACAGCAAATCCCTGGAAGATACAAAATTCTGTCCCCATGATAAACTGTCCGTAGTAATTGGTCATGGTGGAAACAGCTGATCCACAAAGAGTCATGAGTAAGTCAGAGATGGCCAGACCCAGAATGAGGACATTTGTTGGAAGGAAAAGCTGCTGGTTACGTAGCATGACTGCAATAACTAAAGAGTTACAGCAAACTGAGAGAAGAGTGACAGTCATCATCCAAAATGACAGGAGCCCATATCCTAATAGAGACAGTCGAGCAGGAGCAGTAGAAACATCTACTGGTGTTCCTTCTGTGACTTCCTCTGCTATTTGCTCCATACTTGTGGGAACAGTGTTCTCCGTTTTCTCTTGGAGATGAAACCCAAAGACATAAAAATGAATTTATTCACAAAAGGATGATCAGACAACCAATCAAAGATGGGCACTAATCTAATCCCATGAGTACTCAGGATCCAAATCCAGATTACAGATTGTGTCAAATTAGATATTGGTGCTTTCATGGAGCATGAAGAACCATTTGTCAGATGGTCTTTTTAAACAAGATTAAGTGTGAATATGCTTATTGTCAGCTGGATTATATAATGCATTATATATTGGATATATACGGTTTCCTCCCACAGTCCAAAAAAAAAACCATGCGCAGTAGGCTAATTGGCTGTTCCAAATCACCCATAGGTGTAAGTGCGAATGGTTGTGTGACTGTTGGCCCTGCGATGGCCTGGTGAGCTGTCCAGGGTGTACCCCGCCCTCACCCAGA
>JAOUQZ010000014.1:12412948-12422948 GCA_028564935.1 Neosilurus hyrtlii | reverse complement strand
TTTCAGTGTCGTCAGTGTTGTCAATCAGGTGGAAGTCAAAAGTGAGGCTGCATTCTTCATCACCCATTTGAAATGCAGCTCAGTTGGATCATATTCTGCATATAAACCAGACTCTGCACTCACTTTTGTCATCATCTTTCCATGACTGTGAGATATATTCGCCAAGTAAACCAGATAAAGTCTGAAGATGACTCTGCAATGTTTAAATCTCGCAAGATGCCTCTGTGAGCACATGCCTGATGGGAGAACGAAGACTTTTTTTAAATTGATTAATTGTACTTTTACACTAAATGACTCACAATAGCAGAAATTCTAAGCTAACTACCGATACCGGACACGGCAGGGGAATCCCCGAACATGCCACAATATTGACTGTCAGTCACACATTCCCTTATTACATGCAGATCTTGATGCATACATGGTAGGAATATAAAACAGAAACACTTGACTAAGTTCCTCTTCATCCCATTGCTTTTTTCTAATATCTACTCATAACCATCGTCCTTTCAAAGCAACTGATTTCTGTCAATGTAGATAAAAATACTGTATAAATAAATTGTTGCACATGTCTGATGTTTTTTTTTTTTTTAGGGGAAATGTTTGGACTGCTTCCATCCATCCGAGAGTCCCTGTCCAGCTGGAACCAAAAGAGTGGGACTGGTAAATGCCAAACGGTTCTCTGGTACCATGAGCATTATGTGCTGCATTGTTGAAATCAAATAATTATTATTATGCCGATGTGCTCGGATTCTGTGTTTCTATTCAAAGATGGCAAGGAGATGCTTGTTCAACACGAAGACACATGGGAGGTTCTTGGGCTGTGCAGCCTTCTGTGAAGAACGCACTATCGTACAAAATGTTTTTCTATTCTATTTACATTTAATAATTTCAGTGGTGTTGCTCTTTAAATAATTACACTGTCAAATATCCAAGTAATATGTGGAGTATGATATATAAAATATATTTTGAAGACCTATTTAGAAGCTTTTTTTTCATCTCTCACTAGAAAAGACAGTGCTGTGAGGGGTTTTATGGCACTAACTGTGAGACATGTCCAGGGCCTGAAGGCCAGCCATGTTTTGGTAACGGTGTGTGTGTGGATGGTATTAACGGCACTGGTGTGTGTCGATGCAACCCTGGCTTTAACGGCACAGCCTGCGAGACCTGCCAAGCTGGCAAATATGGCATCCACTGTGATCAAGGTGTCCATGGAACCTACTGCCGTTATCACCATTTCATTATTTACACGTCTGCTTCCAGAATCATTTGTTATGTGTTATTGTATAAATACCCTCTTTTTATTTCTCCGTCTGTCTGTTCTCATCCTGCAGACTGTGGGTGTGTACATGGCCGCTGTAATGGTGGTCTGGAGGGAGACGGCATCTGTCAGTGTGATGTGGGGTGGAGAGGAGTGTTCTGCTCCATAGGTACGTACACACACACACACACACACACACGCGCGCGCGCGCAAACACACTTAAGCACATTATTGATTCATTTCCTTTTTGTCATGACTGCATATGTGGCTTGATGTTGTGTTGCAGCCATAACCTCAGACTCGTGCGGAGGGAAGTGCCACACCAGTGCAAAGTGAGTGCAGTCGCAATAGACTTTTTTTATGGCATTTGGCGGACACTCTTATCCAGAGCGACTTACAATTATCATAATTATACAACTTAGCAATAAAGGGTTAAGGGCCTTGCTCCAGGGCCCAACAGTGGTGGTACTGGGGGAGGTACTTATCTCCCTGGACTGGGGTGGTACTTATCTTATCTGAACCACTGATCTTTGGATCAGTAACCCATTGCCTTAACCACTGAGCCACCACTGCCCACACGCAATCCCGTGATCCACTCACTGTCCATTTTATTAGGAACATCTTTATATTTGATTATCCAATTAGCCAGTCATGCAGTGGCAATACAGTGCATAGAACGATGAAGATCCAGATCAATAGCTTCAGCTTTCCAAGGAACAGGCTCAGTGTGATTCGTCCACCTCAAGGTTCAGTGCGATCTTCTGTGGTCTTCTGAGCTGCTTTTCTGCTCAGCACTTTATAAAACTGTGGCTGTTTACGATATTGTAGACTTCCTGTCAACTGGAACCAGTCTGACCGTTGTTCTCTGATCTCTCTTATTGACAAGGCATCACAAGGTTAAGATGATGATGATGATTCATTCATTCATTTTTCAAGCTGCTTTATCCTATTAGGATCAGGGGGAATGGCGTCGATCTCATCCGACTCTGGGCGAGGGTAGGGTACATCCTGAACAGCTCACGAGGCCATCACAGGGCCAACACACACAACCATTCACACTGACTCACACCTAGGGGCGATTTGGAACCACCAGTTAGCCTACTGTGCATGTTTTTGGACTGTGGGAGGAAACCGGAGTACCCGGAAGAAACTCATGCAAACACGGGGAGAACATGCAAACTCTACACAGAAACGCCCCAAGCCCAGGAATTGAACCCGGGACCTTGCTGTGATGTGGACATGCTAACCACTGGGCCAACCTATTATTATTATTATTATTATTATTTTTATTATTATTATTATTATTATTATTATTTGTTATTGTTGTTTGTATTTTGCACCAGTCTTCTGCAAATATTTCTGAACTATTCAAACCAGCAACCATGTCATGGTCCAAGTTAGTCTGGTGATTCTGCTAAACATAAACACGCATCTACATAATATACGCATCTGCATGATTTTATTTTATGCCTTGCACTGCAGCTACATGACTGACTGACTGGATAATGGATTGATTTAACAGGGCTGGGTACCACAACCATGTTTTAGGACCATCACCTGGAAAGCAATGACAAAATATCTAAGAACTTACAACAAAAATATTGATCCATAAAAAAATTCTAAAAAGAAAAATATGGACAAATCTGAAGTAAGTTCAAACATTGCCAAGAATATTACCATTTATTAAAATAACATTATTAATACCACGTTACGATATCCATACTCTAGCTAGAGCCGGGTGGCTTTAAAGGTGTGGGAATTCAAATATAAAGCGTCATCACTTCGGTTGAATAAGTAAACGAGAATAATTTTATTAAGATTTATAAATAAAATCTTAGTGTTTTGTGACACTACCTCCAAAAATGTGTAAAAATGTGTTAGTGAATCAGCAGCTGGAGACGTGCACTACATGTTGTTAATCTGTAGGTTTTGTCTAATGTTACTGTTGTGCTTTATTCATGATAACTTTTCATGGGGGCAGCTGTAGCCTAATGGTTAGAGAAGCGGACTTGGAAACAAAATATCGTTGATTTGATCCGCAAATTGGCAGGGAAAAGGTGTGGCAATTTTTTATTTTTTTTTATTTTTTTTTTTCATCTACAGTGGTTTTGCTGTTACATTTGAGGGCCACCATTATAAAATGACATCACAGGAATGTGACCATTGTACTAAATACTATAATATACAATATACTATAACATCATAAACCGTCATGTGTTTTTAATCCTTCTACTGCAATTTGTGTGTGTGTGTGTGTGTGTGTGTGTTTGCATGTGTTTTCTAGTTGCCTGTTTAAAATACCATATAATACATATTACTGTAGCTGTGCATCTGGTTATGAGGGGAACGGTACACACTGCTCAGGTACACGAGGCGCTCACATTCTCAAAACTCTCGCACAAAACATTTCACACTGCAGATCACACTTTTAAAATTGGCCTGTGTTTGTATGTCCCAAGCGGTGGATGCTTGTGCAAAAAACAACGGAGGCTGCTCTCCCAATGCTGTATGTAAGAGGACTCTTCCAGGACGCAGGCAATGTGTGTGTAAACCCGGTTACGCAGGGGATGGACAAGTGTGTGTGTGTAAGTCTATCATCTTGTTAATCAGATTTTTTGAGTAGCCTGGTGAAAGTAAGGACCTGAATATGATTGAAATCTTCTGCCAGTATTGAAAAAGGGGTCATCATTTTTTCCATGGTGATGCCAAAGACTGATCTCTTGTTGCCAGAAGCATTTGATTGCAGTTTTTTGCTGTTGAAAGTGGCACAGTTAAATACCGCGTTTAGGGGCAATTACTTTTTCACATGGGTAATATAGCTGTTGAGTTTTCCCTTCAGTGATTCACAAGATGGTTCAAACACCACGTATTTTGATTATTTTATTTTATTTTACTAAATTTGTTTGGAGATCAGAAACAAAAACACTGGAAACAAAAGCACTTGGAGAGTGCAGACCTTCACCAAGCCATAAAAATATTTATTTTTTCTTTGTTAGCCTTATCAGTGGTGACCCGGTCGTAGGGTGTTGGCTTACTGATACGAAGGTTGGGGGTTCAAGCCACACTATCACCAAATTGTCACTGCTGTCCCCCCACTGTAGCTAACTGGGTTATCAAAGGCCATCCATGTCTCTCACTGTCTGTGGTAAGAGGCATGTAAAAGAACTATTGCTGTCGTTTGTAAAGAGTAGCCCATTGGGCTGCCGTCAGCATGTTTCTGCCCAGCGTTGGCCTGGCATGCTGTCCCGGGTGTACCCCACCCTTACCCAGAGTCAGCTGAGATGGGCACCAGCCTCCCTGTGACCCTAATTAGGATTAAGCGGTTCAGAAAATGAATGAAGGAATGTTAGCCTTATTATTGTATAGTTTAGTAGTTTGGTGGTTGTCGTCAATGTTATAGTTACGATTATTGTCTACAGCACCAGGAATTAAGTTGAAGTTGAGGTTGAAATTAAGTGCACAGGACCCCCTGCTGGACCTGCTGTCCTACTACACTCCCAAAAAAGTGGGATCATTCATGTTAAATATAAATTCCCGTCAAATGTGCAATCTGTATCAGATCCAGATGAAACGTATTCTGACATCAAAGCTCCTGATTCTGAATATACATAGCAGCTTTTGTTGAAATTGGATGTCATTTGATGGTAACAGAGATCTGGGTTTTACTCATTGTACCAGATTTTTAATTTTTATTTTTTTTCAATTTTTGTGACATCATCACTGTAATGAAAACATCCCATTATAAAATATTCAAATAGACAGACAAACAAACAAATAAAGCTGCACTGATTTGTCTCTGTGTGTGTGTGTGTGTGTGTGTGTGTGTGTGTGTGTGTGTGTGTGTGTGTGTGCATATGCATTTTTTGTTTTATATTGTTATGTTCCTTGTGGCAGACACTAATGTTTTTGACTGTGTGAATTTCTTCAGCAATCAATCCATGTCTGGATGGCCTTGGAGGTTGTAGTACCATTTCAGAGTGTGTACACACAGGACCAAACAAGGTAACATATATATATATATACATATGAAATCAGTAAATTTAAACCAAAATTATTTTAAAAATAAACTTAATAAACTATTAAACATAAATGAGACTTGGGTGGCACAGTGGTGTAGTGGTTAGTATGCCCGCCTCACAGCAACAAGGTCCTGGTTCGAGTCCTGGGCTCGGCGAGGGTGTTTTTGGGTGGAGTTTGCATGTTCTCCTCATGCTTGCATGGGTTTTGTCCAGTGACTCCAGTTTCCCCCCCACGATCTAAATACACACACATTAGGCCCTTAGGTTTGAGTGTGAATAGTTTTGACGTATGTGTGATGGATTGATGGACTGTTCTGAATGTTCCCCACCTTTGCCCAGAGGCTACAGCCTTCCCAGAACCCAAGCAGGATTAAGGATGAATGAATAAATTAAGGAACTAGACTTATATTTTAATGACGGTAGGAAATTCCATATCTGAGACATCCAAATCATAAGGCAAATCCAAAGCATAAGGCGAAAACCTGAAAAATTGTTTAGGCAAGAGGCTTTGCCATGACTTTTTCCTAATTCTCTCTCTTTTTTTAATACTGTATATCATCTCTATTCATATTTACTCTCTAACCATCAGTCATTAATCTCACTCACTAATGTTGCTGACACTTAATCCTATCTTGCCAGCACTGGGTTAGGTGGGTACTCCCTGGAAAGCTCGCCAGTCCATTGCAAAGCCAACAGACACACAACCATTCACACCCACACTCACACCTGAAGGCAAATTCATTCATTCATTCATTTTTTGAACCGCTTAATCCTAATTAGGGTCACAGGGAGGCTGGTGCCCCTCTCAGCCGACTCGGGCGAGGGCAGAGTACACCCTGGACAGCTCGCCAGGCCATCGCAGGGCTATGCAGCCTACTCTTGACGAAAATCAGCAATAGTTTTTTTACATGCCTCCCACCACAGACAGTGAGAGACATGGCCGGCCTTTGATAACCCAGTTAGCTGCGCTGGGGGGACAGCAGTGACAACCCGCTGATAGTGGGGCTTGAATCCCTGACCTTGGGATCAGTAATCCAGCACCCTACCACCAGGCCACCACTGCCCCCTAGAGGCAAGTTAAACCAGCCAATTAGCATAACGTGCATGTTTTTGGACCGTGGGATGAAACCGGAATACTCAAAGGAAACCCACACAAGCACGAAGGGAACATGCAAACTCCACACAGAAATGTCTAAGCCGAGCGCAGGACTCAAACCCTGGACTTTTTGCTGTGTGTTTGAACGTAATTTTCATGCTTGTGTGACTTTCCTCTGGGTATTCTGGTTTCCTCCTACAGTCCAAAAGCATGCACAGTAGGCTAATTGATGGTTCCGAATTGTCTTTACGTGTGAGTGTGAGTGTAAATGGTTGAATGTGTGTTGGCCCTGCAGTGGTCTGGTGAGCTGTTCAGGGTGTACCCCGCCCTCGCCCAGAGTCAGCTGAGATAGGCACCAGCCTCCCCGCTTTTATAAAATTCAACAACATATTTGAATAATTTATGATTAAAGTTCATTGTTTGAATCAATGGTGGAAGGTGGTGGAGTGGATTATGATTAAAAGTCAAGTCGTAAGTTTGAATCCCTGTTAGACCCCATCATGCTAAGATCCCTAGACAAGGCCTTAACCACAAGTGTGCCTCTGTCCACCCAGCAGTATAAATGGGTTCCCGTAAAAAATACTGGGAAGGTAACCTCCGATGGCCTAGCGCCCCCTCTGGGAGGAGTGGAACTCCTAATTGCTTTATGCTACATATACCTGGATAAGCTCCGGCGTTCTGATGAGCTTCTGGGCTGTGGTGTATAAATCCCAGATTTAAAAATTACAGATTACATACTTTACTTTCATTATTTAATAACAGAAGCATTTTCAAGAAGAATGAAGAAATAAATAAATGAATAAATGTCGTAAGGATTTTGTGTCTGTGCTTCCAGTCAGCGTGCATATGCCTGCCAGGCTTCTCTGGAGATGGAAAGACATGCTCTCCTATCGATTTGTGTCGAAAGGTAAAGAACACACTCTTGCTACACTTCTCCCATACACCATCCACTGTGGATTGTTTACTTTAGAATCCAATACATAAGAAACTACATCATAAGATGCATGAATTCTATCATCATGAATATACTGGACTGGTACGGAGAGAATATTTATAATGTACCTGTGTCACATGACAAGCTTCACTTCTCTCATGGAACTGTACTCCAAGTAAAATATGCTGTGCATAGTGTCGTAATGCTTTATAATGGCTCAGATTTCATAATGCATCACAAATTGCATTTAAAAAATGCATTTTCTATCTTGCATGCAGTCATCTTCAGTAACTTCCTATATACCATACATAATACGTTATAATGACAATGCATATTAGATCTATAGTCATCGTTACAGTATAGCACTACACAAAAACGGTGACTATACAACTTAATAGTGACATGTTATGATACATTATAAATATTTATTAAGATATTCTAGGGTGGCACGGTGGCATAGAAGGTCCTTGGTTCAAGTGCCAGCCGTGGCGTTTCTGTGTGGAGTTTGCATGTTCTCCCCTTGTTTGTGTGGTTTTCCTCCCACAGTCCAAAGACATAACGTTACGTCAATTAGCTGTTTCAAATTGCTCCTAGGTGTGAGTGTGAGTGTGAATGGTTGTGTGTGTTGCCCTGTTGCCGTGGTTGTGTGTGTTGATCTGGCAAGATGTTCAGGGTGTACCCCACCCTCACCCGGTGTCAACTGAGACAGGTGCCATCCTCCCCGCGGCCCTAGTAGGATTAAGTGGTTCGGCAAACGAGTGAGTGAATGAATGATGAGATCCTATTGTTTTAACATATTATAACACATTATTAATGCTGTAATTATTCAGACATTTGATTTCAGTAATTAGTTATATTCCATACATATTTTATATTCTAATACTTTATAATCAATGCTATTAGCCATGTTATAATGCATTATAGATAATCTATATGAAATGATGATGCAATATATGATAGGTATAAGACATTTGTCATGCATCATAACACATGTCTGATTCTGTAAATGAGATTTTTAATATTATTTAAAATGTTTTTAAAAACTTTGCTATACAGCACATGTTATAAGCATACTTAATGCTGTATTATGTATCTTCATGTCTTGTGAACACTGGATTTAATTAAAATTTAGACCGTGTTTTTACAGTTACTTTTTTCCTGAATATTGTTCTTCATATAATATAAACAGATGTTATAATGCATTATGTAACCTGGCATCAAAGTTTTTATGAGCAATTATACAAGTATTTATATATACATGCACATGTGAAGACTTTGTTTGCAAAAATAGATTCCAATTGTTTTTATTATGAGGAAAACTATTTTTTTGAAGGAGCTTTACAAAAAAATTAAAAATAAAAAAAAACTTTGTATGGTAGCTTAAAAAATACTTTTTTCCAGTAGCTTTAAAATGCAACAACTTGTTTTTCTCCTTATTTAAACAACTGAACGTATCTGTTTTTTGCAAATAAACTCTTATACCTCTCATACCTGATATTTGTTAGAAAAACGGCGGATGTGACCCATATGCCAAGTGCAGTATGACAGGCCCTGGAGAGCGGAACTGCACATGCCCAAGAGATTTCATTGGAGACGGGATGAAGTGCAAAGACAAAGTCATGCAGGTCAGCACAGTAGAGCTTTCATACCTTCTCTCACCTTCTCTCCAGTACACATGTATACGCCCTCTCTTTTATCCTTATACAGCAGTTATACAACTACTGACATTTAATAGTTATTATATCGAGCGAAGAATAGAATAGCAAAAGACAAATTATTATTACATATCAATGCTGTGTTCTGATGGCACAGTTCCGTGATGGTTAGCACATCAGCCACACAACAAGAATGTCCTGGGTTTGAGTCCCGGATTCGGGCGTTTCTGTGTGGAGTTTGCATGTTCTCCCTGTGCATGTGTAGCTTTCCTCCAGGTACTCTGGTTTCCTCCCAAAGTAGAAAGACATACCCATTAGGATAATTGGCTGTTCCAAATTGCCCCTAGGTGTGAGTATGAATGGTTGTGTATGCGATGGTCATCCAGGCTGTTTAGGGTGTACCCAGTCCTCGCCCAGTGTTGGCTGAGATAGGCTACAGCCTCCCGACGACCCTGATAGCATTAAAAATTTCAACAAATGAATGAGTAAGAAAATATACTATGTTCTTATATTGTAATTGAAAATAATAAATACCCAAGAAAATGTGTAAACTACTGTATGCTGCTGTATCTGATAAAGTTATACTTGTGGTATAGATGTCATTTACTTGTTCTTATATTCGGGTCTGCAGGAGCTTCGACAAAAAGGTCTGACCTACTTCTTACACAGTCTGCAAGTAAGTCTGTACATATTCAAAGTGCTACACATCACGCTTACAAAAATTTATAGAAATGCAGTAAACATTAATAAAGTCGGTATTGAATGCAAAAATAAATGTAGCCCTAAGAAGCATTAGCTCATAAGTTTTACTGAGAGTGACAGACAATTGTATACAAAACTCATTGTTGTTTATGTTTTGTGTGTAAAAACTCATTTGCAATCTGATATGTTGCTTTCTTTCTGCTGAAAATAGAAAAAATCTGTACAGATACATTTTTTAGTTGAAAAAAATAATGTTTAGTACTGATATATATATATATATATATATATATATATATATATATATATATATATATATATATATATATATATATATAT
>JAOUQZ010000014.1:12356056-12386161 GCA_028564935.1 Neosilurus hyrtlii | reverse complement strand
AACCCTATTGAGAACTTTTGGGCCCTTCTTAAGCAGGAAATGTACATTGAAGGTAAACAGTGCACCTCTCTGAACAGGGTCTGGAAGGCTGCGGTTGCAGCTGCACAAAAAGTTGATTCTGACCAGAAGAAGAAACTGACCGACTCCGTGAATGAAAGATTTGTGACTGTTATCGAAAAGAAGGGGGGCTATATTGGTCACTGAGTGTTTTTATTTTTTGGAATTTCAGAAATGTTTATTTGTATATTTTGAGTTTATTATTCTCACTTTAACAAGTAAAAATAAACAAGTGAGACGGAAAATCTTTGTTTTTCATTAAGTTGCATAATAATTCTGCCTAATAATGGTGTGCATATAGATATTCTCTTAAGAAAGCCAAAACTTCACTTTTACTACTAAAATGTTCAGGCTTGGGGATTTGTTAACATTTTAGATTAACCAAGTGCACTGTATAGTTGTACAATAACAATTAATCCTCAAAAATACAACTTGCCTAATAATTGTGCACACAGTGTGTATGTATATATGTGTGTGTGTGTGTGTGTGTGTGTGTATATATATATATATATGAATTATATTTTTATAATACTTTCATGAGGTTGTGTTCATCTGAATGAAATTAAAGGTAACACTGTTGGTGAATGGTTATTAAGTGTGGACCAAATGAACAAGTCTATTCAATTATCTTGTTTTAGTAAATGAGCACAGATCCTCATCCTCATCCTCATCCACATCCACATCCACATCCCAGCCCACAACTCCAGCAGCAATACCTGTCCACAAAGTAAAAAGCCTTAATGTAAGCATGTTTAAATTTATTTATATTATATATATATATATGTATATAGTAAATAAAAATGCAATTACACTCATGAAATGCATTCTCTTTCCTGCAGATGACCGTAACTGCAAATAGGAATGGGGTAAGGTCACCTTTATTAGCATTTCCTCAGCTTACAGTACTGTACATACATAAAATTATACAGCAAACAGATCTACACTTTGGATTGGTTTAATTTCAAAGCCAATAATCTATAGGGAGTCCAATATCATACAGAAAGGTTCAGGGTGGGTGCAGGTTTTCGCTCACTTACTCATTTGTGAAAACCAAACACGTCTGTTAGGGACGTGACGAGGCTGAAGCCCATCTCAGCCGACACTGGGTAAAGACCTGGTACACCCTGAACAGCTCACCAGTCCATTGCAGGGCAACACATACACATCCACACCTAGGAGCAATTTGGAAAAGAAAATGTGCACTCCTTTGGACTGTGAGAGGAAACCAGAGTGCCCGGAGGAAACCCACACAAGCATGGAGAGGACATGCAAACACAGTGCACCCAGATTTTCATTCCAATCCTGCTAAACAGTAGTTGGACTGCTGCTGAACTGGAATGAAAACCTGCCCCCCCCACCAACCTATTAAACACCCGTGGCCTAAATAGTGCAATGTTGATGCAATTGTTTTCCACACAGTGGTTTGCATATCCGCCTCACAGCAAGAAGGTCCTGGGTTTGATTCCTGGGCGAGGGTGGGTCTGTGTGGCTAGCATTTTCGCCCTGTGCTTGCGTGGGTTCTTTCCGAGTACTCTGGCTTCCTCCCACGGTCCAAAGGCATGCACATTAGGCTAAGTGGCTGTAAAATGCCCCTAGGTGTGAGTGTTTATGTGTTGTCCTACAATGGTCTAGCGAGCTGTTCAGGGTGTACCCTGCCTTGGTCGAGTCTGCTGAGATAGGCTTCGTCAAGAATGGTTCGTCAAGTGAGTTTCCAGTTTGTTTGCATGGAATGAATAAATAATAAACACTCAGCCAGCGAGATTTATAGTACTGGACTTCATCCTGTAACATCTGTAGATCTTGTAAAAAGTACCTCAGACTCTCCTTCTAGCTCTGTTGTAGTTTAGGCCTGGGCTCAATGACTGGTGCACTGCAAATGACTGATTCTGTGAAGTGGAATTATTCCTGTTCATTTAGGAAGTATATACAGTATATAAGGTTGCCGATAATTCTGGAGCTGACTAAATGTACTTTTATTTTTTAATTACATTCACAGAGCAAGCCTGAACGTGTCTGTTCACAGCTCATGGAGATATTCAAAACAAGTGGTAAATGCGGTATGGTTGGAGAAGACACAAATGGTGTTTATAAATACAGCTATATACAGCTATTCAGTAAGGACTTTATGTATTTCCTCATTAGTACAAAATTCAGCCTATTGAATAGATATTTCTTCACATTCTGACATTCTATTGCTTCTGTAAAACAGTTGATTCATTAGAGGAACCAGTTCATTCAAAGAATACAACGGTAAGACACAATTGTGAACATCACCTCAAAATATCTTCATGTAACATGGCCTTGTCTAAATTTTTTTTTTTTTTACGTTCTCCCTCTTTAGTCTGATAAAAATTTGACTGAAGAAACTACCGATGGAAATAAGAAAATGATCTGGTTAGCCATCGTGGCTTCATGTGGTGCACTGGCGCTCTTCCTTTGTGTATTTGCGGCGTACTGCAGCTACCATCGCTTATCCTACAGGAAGAACCAGGTAACACACTAACATTAAGAGACATCCTTATCCAGAGTGACTTACATTTATCTTTGATATATATATTAAAAAAATAAGAAACACAACCGAGGGTTAAGGCTTGCTCCGAGGCCCAACAACGGCAGACTGGTGGTACTTGAACGCCCAACCTTCGGATTACTAACCACTGCGCCACCACTGCCCTCTAACACACACAGGAACTGTCCCACTTTTTCCTTCCTACAGAACATTTGTTTAAGAATTAAAAAAAAAAAAGGCTGTGTCAGTGGATAAACCCTCGCAATCTTAACAAGATCAGAGAAAGAACATCAGAACAGTCCAAATAAACCCATCAATATCATGGGCAATATTAAGTATATATGATTTAAAACTGAGAATAAAGATGTATACACACATCTTCACATTCATCTCTATTTACTTTAAAAAGCTGTTATTAAGTGATTAAAATGTTTAATAGCTTTTTTTGTCATCATTATTGCTCCTATATTAATAAAGGGGGTTAATTCAAGGCAATCTGTGACAAAAATGTAAATAAAAAAAAACAGTATCTTGCCCTGGCAAGTATATGCTGTGGTGGGGTTTTATGTGTTCAGAACTCACAGGTTAGGTCTGTTGGTCTTTTACACCCAAGCCTACTGGCTCATCAGGGCTTATCCTCGATTTCTGTAACTAGGAGGTGCAGGTTACCTTCTCAGTATCTTTTACTGATACCCATTTATACTGCTGAGGAGACAGAGGTGCACTTGTGGTTGAGACCTTGCCCAGGGGTCTTTGCACAGTGTGGGTCTAACAGGGATTTTGACCCCAGGACCCAAACCGCCCCACTTTCACTCACAGGTTGAGGCGAACGATTATCTTAAATCACAGGTTTCAAACACAAGGCCTGACAAATCTCTCTCGCCAATTTATTTTATGTAGCCCCCTGGAGGTTTCAAAGAATGTGATTATCGTACATTCTTTGCATCGACCCTTACCATGAAACGTAATTCATCATCCATCCATTAGATGGCAGCAACCTATTTCAAGTAAACAGCTAGTTATTCATGACTCAGGAAAGATCAAGTGGTCTCAGAAAAGGTAAGTGAATAAAGGAAAAGAGGACAATTCCTTAAAGTTAGGGTGTACTCACATGTAAGTGATACAGTCGCAAAATAGTGCAACTTTTTTTTTCGGCTGTTTTCAATTTCGGCTGGCCGGAAAAATGCGCTGGTCTCATCGAAAACCTTCAAAATAGATTATCATTGAGAATCCATGAACCTGCACTAGCTGTATGTCATGTATTGTATTGAATTGGACCTGGATGAATTAGCTGTGTATTCCGGCATGAGCTGCTCAGCTTTGGTTTATGGGACAAGCTTGCGTTATGTAACATCTACTAAAAATCACTGGCTGCACCTTTAATTACCAACATTCATGACTTTACAGCAACAGTTGACTGAAGAGCTGCAGACGGTGGAGAATGGCTACCATGACAACCCCACGCTGGAGGTGATGGAGGTGCAGCCGGAAATGCCGGAGAAGAAGCTGAAGCTGAACGGGGAGTTTAATGACAGCTGGATTGTTCCCTTTGACAACCTGGCCAAAGACGACATACCGGATGAGGAGGACACACACCTGTAACGTGTTCAAGTCTATCAGCTCTTTAATCAATCATCAGTGTATCTTATAACAGAAGGTCACAGTGTGTGATGACATGGACAGAGTAAACATTACAGCCAGATAGCAAATGGACTGCAGGGTTCCCTTTTATTGTCTTTTAGCATTATTGCTAAAAGGGGACAAGCTGTATTGAGATATATTTAAGAAAACTGAATGCGAGATACCCTATATGGACAAAAATGTATGGAGACTTGACCATCAGACCCATATGTTGCTTCTTCCTAAAGTTGATGCCAAAAAGTTTAAAGCACACAGTTGTGCAGAATGTCATCACCTGCAGTTAGGTTACAATTTCCCTTCACTAGAGCTAAGAGGTTCAAATTTGCTCTGGCATGACTGTTCCCTCTGCACACACAGTGAGATCCATGAAGACGCGCCTTGCCAAGGTTGGAGTGGGAGAAGGTGAGTCGCTTGCACAGAACACTGACCTTAACCCCACTGAGCACATTTCTGATGAACTAGAATGCCCCAGATTTCACGTTCATTACCTTTCGTGTGAGCTAGGCGGAAGGTACTGTGACGCGCTGATTTTCGTTGTGCGTTCATCCGCAGTCCACAAGTGTGCACTCCGTCCTAGTAAGTTATTACCGTTGGTGTGAGCTATATACTGTTCATGTTATTATTACTAGACATTTCAGAGCTTATCCAAACTGTACTAAAGTAATATTATGATAGTGATTACATTTACATAGACAGGAACTTTCTAACTGTTCTAACGCCAGGATCTAATAATATCGTTAAAACTACATCTTTGTCTTCAAGTTAGACAGAGCATGTGTGTGTCCGAGTACCTGTAACATGCCAAAGGTCACTGAACATGTGCGCTCTCTCCACCAGTCATTTATGTAGTGTCATAGTATACGTACAACAAACTTAAAAAGCTAACATTAAAGTGCAAACAACACTCACGCAGAAAAATTGTATTTAAAAAAAGAGCATACAACACGCACAAAAAAAAAAAAAAAATAACAGTAACCTAAACGGAGAGCACAAAGCCGCTGTGAACACATACACCGCCATTAATCTAACCTAATGCTCTGGTGGATGATCACAATCCCTAACCATCACACTTTACGATCTGATGGACAGAAGAAAGAAATTTATTAACTTGGAGTACAATGATCAAGAAACACTTGAGTGTTATGGTCAAGCATCTACTTTGTCCATGTAGCGTATTCAGAGATAAACCTGGGCTGATTTAGGGCCAGAATGCAGTTTTTGGTTTTGTTAAGTCCAAAAGACTTTGTTTTTCAAGATTTTCCCACAATTTTTTTTTTTTCATTGAAATGTATACCACCGCACCTGTATATAGTGTTTTGTTTTAAATGTAACATGCTGGTAGTGTGTTTAGTATATTGACCACAGGTATTAATTCTTACAGTGAGACCTATGGATTGTTGTTGCTCATCCTGGTTTTCGACTGAACACAGCCTGTTAATGATTTAACAAGTGATGACTTCTTTACAAGGTTTACCCTGTCATGAAACACTCAGCTGAATTTTTCAGCTGTCGATCTTTAAAAACTGGGTCGTCGTCCCCCTACATTACCCACCATTTCTGGTGACCTTGTATCTAAGGAGATTTGCATGGTAGCGCTTTAGTCCTTTAGTCTCTCTGGCGATCTCTCACCTTCTTATCTGCAGGTCAGCATCAGCATGTAGATCACTTCAGACGAGCACTAACTTGTCAAAGAAATGATAAAAATGCAGCAGCAATCGTGAAATCATCAACAGAATTCACTCACTTGTCATTCGACAAACCGCTTAATCCTACTTTGGTCATGGGGAGGCTGGAGCCTATCCCAGCCAACACCGGGCGAAGGCGGGGTACACCCTTACCATAACAGGGACAACAGACAAACACACAACCATTCACACTCAAGAGCAATTTGGAACAGCCAATTAGCCTAATGTGCATGTTTTTGGACTGTGGGACGAAACCGGAGTACCTGGAGGAAACCCATACAAACATGAGGAGAACATGCAACCGCCACACAGAACAGAGCTAGTATCTAATTTCGTTAACCCTGAAATGTTACTGTTGAATAAAACTCTCTGAAGGCTGACATTAGTTCAAATTCATCTTCAAAGATAATTCACGTACTAAACGTCACACCAAACCCTCCAAAAAAAGCAGTTTCAATGCTCTGAATTATTATTTTCAACATACTTGTTCTGTATATTTATACGTTCTCCAACTGTCTGATGTGATTGAAGCCTTTAATTCCATCATATTATTTTGTATGTATTGTATATTCTGTGTTAGAACTTTGCCTTCTAGGGAAGACAAAAAACAGGAGTCTGATACACTGGAAAAAAAATGTTGCTGTTATATTTGCTTTTTATAATTGTCTTTTTTTGTGGCAAACAAATAAAAGATTTCCATACAAAAACACAGGTGTTATTTCACAAATAGCACTTCATTATAAATATATGATATACAACGACAGACAAAAAGAGGCTGTTTGTAGAAAACCTGAACAAAATACAATCTTTATTCATTATGTACATTACATACAATGCTTTTGTTTGAAATTATTTATTTTCTACACATTCATGTCTGCCACAGTGTAGTGTTCACATATCCCCAACATCCTCGCTCAGGAGTCGAGAGAGGAGAAAAAGTGGGATGTTTTCCAAAAGAAAGAGGGAAAATGGGAGGGGGAGAGTAATAAAGAGTCCAAGCCAAACAGTTTTATAAAAAGGGGTGCCCAGTGTGTTTTTCCTCTTTTATCTGTTTTTCCCCCACTACTCACATATTTAGGCTACTTCCTGTCACATCACCACAAAATTACTAAATGACTCATTCAGTCGCTCTAATTGATGTCCAGTCCAGGAAACACATAATCAGGGATTTAATTAAGAAAATAAAGGCTGTGATTGGGAGAACAATATAACTCACACATTATAAAATTAGCTTGACTATATGGCAGTTAAGCTGGCGTGAATGAGTTCTACACTGGGGTCTCCAGAATCGAGTGCTGGAATGAGAAAAACAGGCCGCTATGTGGAACAGGTTCAGGCAAGAAACCCTACGATTAAACCACTTAGCAAGTTAGGGATGTGTTTCTCAGTTAATCTGATTTTATACAGATGTGCACACACAGCTTTGTATGGGATGAACTGTACTTCAACCTATACGCCAGCTTTAAAGATATTTGACTAATTTTTGAACTAATAATTAACACCAATAAAACCAACATGATGTCCCAATATATTATCCTATGGGGGGCGCGTGGGGGGACAGAGACCCTTCAAAGCAGGCCATTAGTAATACTTTAAATAGGAGATCTTATATACACACTTTTTACATGGCTATATTTACACACACTACATTATATGGAAGACTACCTCCAAGTAACATTCCGGCATGTTCAGTAGTGCCACCACAGGGTTTTGGAAAAATCATGTCTATCAGACATTGCAGGATCAAGTCCTTTGATTCCCGAGACTCAGTGGACAAAGTGAAAACTGCAAGCTACCCCAAACACACACACACACACATTTTCTCTCTCTGGAAATTTCTTGTGAACCTCAGCACTGAACTGTTACGGAATTGTTCATAAGGTGGCTTTGCTGAGAACGGAATCTTGTATACTACTTTCAGACGGACTCAAAGACACGATACTGCTACGGCACACATAGCAAAGGAAGTCAGTCTCTCAGTACCAGTGAGAGAAATTTATCTGAAGCACTCTGATCGAAATAGATCGCTAATATGTGCTCGATAAGAATCATTTGTGTGTGGCTACACTGACCTATTATAAGAAAAGCAGCAGGTTCCAAACGAGGCCAATACTTAAATCTATTTTCAGAAAATAAACAGCAAACAAGGACATTCCTCTTCATTTGGCAAAACATCATCAAGCTTAGTCAAATGGGGCAAATTAAAAGCCATATTTGATAAAGCACCTGCTTCCATCAACAAAGTGTAGGAGGAGGAGGAGGAGGAGGAACGGTCAATAACAACCACAGCCATCATCTCCAGTCCAACTTTTACTATAGTGAGCGTTAAATCCTTATAAACAAAAAATTAAGATGAAAGCTGAGCTGGACCTGAAACTGAGGCCGAATAAAAGAGGAAAAACAAAGTGAGGTTCGGACTCAGGGGTTTCACTTCCATCTTCTTACAGCAAAGATAAATGTACACAAGTGCTGCAGACACTTCAGGGACTTTATCAGTCCAGATACTGGGTGAATAAATTAAACATTGTAATAGGTAGGTATGCTCTGGTTTTGTTATTTTGGTTAAATTACCATCGAGGGGAGGTCAATATACCTTCCTGCTTGGGAGGAAACCATTTTCAGTCAATATGGCCATTCTGAAGTGGATGTAGAAAAATAACTTCTGTTTTTAGAGGGACGAGTCTTAGAGGCATATAATAGGGATTGAGCTCAGTGGGCGTGGCTACAGGGTAATGAGGTCGACGAGGTTACCCTTAGGCGGGGTCATGTTGTCGGGGAAGAAGTTCACCAGTGTGTCAAAGAGCTGTGTGCGCTGGGCGTATGTCTGATCTACATCTGAAAAGCCTGAAATGTAAAAAAAAAAAATAACAATAATAATAAAATAAAATAAAGGAAAGTATATATATAAGCGCATAAACAACAATTCAAATGAGATTCTCAACTTTATGCAAATTATATAATGCAACAAATCCACAGTCTCAGGAAGTATGAGAAGAAATGATGTACCTAAAGGGATGAAGTCTGAGCTGGACTTGAAGAGTGCTGAAGGCAGGAGCTGAAACTGTAGAGCAGACGTTCAGAATTACTAATCAATGCTAACGACAATATGAAGCGCATACCCTCACCACCCGTTTTCTTAAAAGCTAGTATCTCATGGAACGGCGAGTGTTGGCAAAAGTTGCGATTTTTGGATTCACCACCTTTTTGTTGAACGTTGGCAAAAATCGGGGTTCAGCTCGGTCATTAGCTACATATAATGACACTTAGAAAAAATTGCATGAAAATATTTGCAAATGACAGATGGCGAACATTAGCAACTGTCAGAAAATCTTAAGCCTGTAATTCTCAGCGGCTAATGCTGATAAACATAGCAAATTTTGAATTTGCCAACATGCCTGACGAATGTGGATGGGAAAAAAAAGGTTTGCCCCTGTCATTAGTGACATTCAAATTCAAATCAAATTTTATTTGTCACATACAAAAATCATACACAGCACAACATGTAATGAAATGCTTCTATGACTGTCCTACATTTGAAGAAGAATAAAAACTATTAGTATCATAGAATAAAATATCAATAACTATTAAAAAAAACAATAGTTAAAAAATATAGTGATAAGTTATACAGTGCGTAAAGTGTCGGTACAGTATGCACACAAAGATATCCAGTGAGTGTGAGGTTGTTGTGTGAGCAGAGTAGAGCAAGGTATAAAGAGTGCAATTTGTGTGTGCAACAATCAGCTTGTATGTAATGTTCACGTGTAGGGTAGGTCTAACAAAGTCCAAGTATTAGGTGTTCTGGTTCAGGGCCCGAATGGCCTGCGGGAAGAAGCTCCTCCTCATTTGCTCAGGTGTTTGCTTTCAAGGAACGGAAATGTTTCCCTGAACGTGACAGAGAGAAGAGTCCACTGTTTGGATGGCTGAGGTCCTTCACTGTCTTCATGGCCTGGGTCCAGCACCGCTTGCTGTATATAGTGTACAAGTCAGGAAGCTTGATATGGATGGTACACTCTGATGATCGCACCACCCTCTGGAGAGCTCGCCTGTCCTGTTTGGTGCCGTTTCCAAACCAGGCTGTGATACTTCCCGTCAGGATGCTCTCAATGGTGCAAGTGTAGAAAATCTTTAGCACCCTTAATGGCAGTTTAAAGTCCTTAAGGTGTCTGAGATGAAAGAGACGCTGCCGTGCCTTCTTCACCAGGATGTTTAAGTGACAGGACCATGTCAGGTCCTGTGTGATATAAACACCTAGGTACCGGAAACTGTCCAATCTCTCCACTGGGGTCTCGTTGATATTCAGAGGCTGAAGTCCACCATCAGCTCCTTAGTCGTGCTGACGTTTAGGAGGACACTGTTGTCCTGGCAGCATAATTCCAGGTTTCTAACCTTCTCTAGGAAAGCCGTCTCGTCATTGTTAGAAATTATGCCCACCACCACAGTGTCGTCCGCAAACTTGATGTTGGTGGAGCTGGAAGTGGCCACACAGTTGTAGGTATATAAAGAGTATAGCAGGGGGCTTTAGAACACAGCCCTGGGAGGCTCCAGTGCTGAGGATAAGTGAGGGTGAGACATGGTTGCCCAACCGTACCGCCTGTGGTCTGTCTGTCAGGAAGTTGGAGATCCAGCGACACAGGGATGGGCTGAGGCCCAGTATCTCCGTCTTAGTGGTAAATATGGAGGGAATTATAGTGTTAAACACTGAAATGTAGTCAACAAACAGCATTTTTACATAATTCCCCTTTCTTCTGTCCAGATTACTCGGGGCTGCATGATGGAGGTGTGCGATAACGTCCTCAGTAGATCGGCTGGGACGGTATGCAAACTGTAGCGGGTACAGGGTGGTCGGTAGGGAGGAAGTGATAAAGGCTCTAATTAGTCCTTCGAAGCACTTGATCACTACTGAGGTAAGGGCCACTGGGTGGTAGACGTTCAGGTCGGCGGGCTGGGGTTTCTTGGGAACCAGAACTATGATGGACTGTTTGAAGCACATCGGGATCATAGACTGATCCAGGGAAAGGTAGAATATCACAGTGAACACTGGAGCAAGCTGGTCGGTACAAGCCTTCAGTACACGACCCGTGATGCCATCTGGTCCTGCTGCCTTCCTTGTATTCACTCTCCAGAATGCCTTTCTCCTGTTGTCCTCCGAGATGATGAATGAGTTAGCCTCTTCAGTATGTTCCAGAAGTGTGCTGCCCATAGCACTGTTAGCAGCCTCAGAGCGAGTATAAAAGCTGTTTAGCTCGTCTGCCAGAGAAGCGCCTGCATTCACCGATCTGGAAGATGGTGTTTTGTTGTCCGTCATAGTTCTTAATCCCTGCCACAAACTCCTAGAGCCACTGAAATTGTGACTCTAGTTTCTGTCCATGGCACTGCTTCGCCTCCTTCACCACTCTGCGCACGTTGTAGGATGCAGTCGTTCATGTTTCCACTGACGAGTTATACGCAGCGGAACGGGACCTCAGAGCATCACAGACGAATTAATCCACCAATGGCTTCTGATTAGGAAACGTTCTGATGAAAGTCTTGGGAACTGTGTCATCCACTAGTTTCCCGATGAATCCCACAACCACTTCCGTAGCATGTTGTCATCAGAGCTTTGCCGAAACATGTCCCAGTCTGCGTCATCCGGAGCATCCTGAGGAGCGGCCACCGATTGGTCCGTCCAGCGTAAAACCTTCCTCCGAGCCAGGAACTTACTGCTTGAGCCTTTGTTTATATTTTGGCACGAGGAAGATGGCGGCATGGTCAGACTTAATGACAATTAGCAACACTCGCACAAATGTTTGCCAAAGACAGTTGTTTGAACATTAGCGACTGTCAGAAAATGTTAAGCCTGTAACTCACGGAGCAGAGAATATTGATAAACAGTGAATTTAGCAACAATTAGCAACATTCACGTAAATGTTTTGAGGGAGTGTTTGCAAAAGACAGTTGGCAAACATTAGCGACTGTTAGCAAATGGCAGCAACAGTGTTTGTGACTATTAGCAAGTTTTCGCCACTCCTTTGCCACTGTTTGGTAACATTCGGGGCCATTTCCCAAATCCTGCTAAAATACCAGGCAAATCTGAACCCCCCTTACACCATTGATGGTCCCAACCCTATAAGAACAGTGAGCAAACCTTCCAAAAACACCTCTCTCCAGATTTATTGATGTCTCAGCTTTACCTGCTGTAGCCTCTCCTCGAGAGGACAGATTTGAGAATCTTCAGTAATGTCTGACAAAGTCGAGAACACTAATAAAAACTCCTTGTGTATTTTTTTATCCCTGCAGTGTTCCAGTGTTCACTACTTGCTGAACCAAAAAGAACTTTAGCGATCCGTGTTAGTCATCTGCAAAGAAACTTTAAACATGTTACATTTCTTTCCCATAAGAAAAACTGTTTGCGACCATAAAAACTCTACGCCAAATTTTTTACAACCTTTACGAGACCCAAAATGTTCATCAACATTTGCCACTTCCTGAGATAACAGCTTAACAACAACTGTGAACCTGCTATTCACCTGTTATTCAATCAGCCAATCATGTAAAAAAAAAAATTTTTAATGCTGACTCAAATAAAGCCCAATCAAATGTTTACTTAATCTTTAACTCTCGGGTTTAGGTGAGCCTACGCCTAACTGTTGAATCTTGTTCTTATGCGACAGGATGTGATCTTGTGCTATTACGTAGCCTCTTTACCTCAAGGCTCTGATTTGAGTTTTTCTGTTCGCCACACGGTACTGTGGTTATTTGAGTTACTGAAGACATCCTGTCAGCGCGAACCTCCAAGCAGTTATTCTCCTCTGATCTTTATATCAACAAGGTGCTTTCACCTGCATACTTTGTAAACTGAAGAGTGCACAAAAATCCCAGATGATCAGCAGTTTCTGAAACACCCAAAACCACCACTTAGCACCAACAACCATGTGAGAGTCACAGGGATGTTCACAAGCTACTCCATTCTAATGTTTCGATGTGAACATTAACCGAAGCTCTTCAGCGCTCGAGTGGAAGACATGTTAAAGATGTTCCACTTGTTTCATCTGAAAGGCTTCTTTAGGTCAAAGAACTCATGGGGAGCCCCACGTATTTCACCTCTAGTAAGATTCACACCTTGGAGTTTAACCTGTGAATTATCTTCTTGAAACGTCTTTAAAGTTGCCTTCAACTCAAGCACTCAACACAACACCACCGTGACCTGGATTACTGAGAATCTACATAAGCATTAACTGAATGCTGAAGCGGATTCATGAACAGTGAACTGGACCGTTGAACCCATGAGCAGGTGGTGTAATGTGATGCATTAGCCCTTACCTCTTTAGTCTCATCAGGGTCAGAGTGGTCCACAGTCATTGACAGATCGTTCTGCAAGTACTGCAGTGCGCTCAGTGGTTCGGTCTGAGCTTTCTCCTCAAACCTGCACATAAATACAAGCACTCACAGTAATAATACATAGAGATTCATAATCATGCAAAGCTCTGGTGTAAAAATATGAAAAATCATGAAGCTAAGCCGCTGCTATGAAAGCATGTTGGTTTGATTTTTGCAACTTTTAGTATTTAAGTGAATAGAAAAAAAGTGAAATCCAGAGTCTGGATGTATAATAGTGTCCAGTAGTGTATTACTACAATTGTTGATTTTTTTTTCTTTTAAATAACTTTAACAAGGTGCCTACAGAAAAAAGTGATACACTCCAACAAATTACACACAATAGTCACTTTTATTACTTAAATTAAAAACAAAAAAAAAACAGATCAGCCACAGCACATCCTTACATTTATCACACCACTAACAGCAATCAGGCCTTCCAGATTAGGTGCCCCAAATTAGAACCTCCTGCAGGTTTGAATCCAGGCTGATACTGCAGCCATCCCTGACCGGGAATCCATGAGAGCTAATTGGTCGAGCTCTCACAGGAGGGAGGGATCGCATACTCACACTCACATCGATCACCAGCCAATCATGGGCATCTGTGAGCTGCAAACGAATTGTACGAATCATAATTCGTACAATGGAGCAGATATCGATTTCCCTCCGAGTGTGCTAGGCCTCCCCTAAAACGTGCAGGAGTTTGTAAAACAGCGCATCATGTGTCATGAAGTGGACATATGCATGCTTTTACACCTTTTATTAGTAGTGGCTGTATGTGAAAGAGAGGCAATACTTGACTGGTGGGAATTGGATATGACTAAAATTAGGGGAGAAAAATGGGGGCAATAAAAATAATAATAATAATAATAATAATAATAACAATAAATAATAATAATTTCCTTCCTAAAGCTAGCATACAGGGTGTTGGAGTCTAGAGTTCTCTTTGCTATTCAAGTGTGTGGTGTCAAAACACCAAGATTCAAAGAGCTCTCTGAGGATTTAGGAAAAAATGTTGTGGATGCCAAAGCAATGTTATCAACGGATTTAAAAATACCTTTTAATTATCTGAAATACGTCATTTCACTGTAAGGAAAATCATCTACAAGTGGCATAGACTTCATTTTATCCAGGACTGTCCTCACCAGCAATTTCAGCCTGAGAACTGACAGTGGTACGAATAGAACCTCTAAGAACCAGAGTCTAGAAGTATCTCTTGACAGTGTATGTGTACTCCAATCAGAAAGCTCGCTGCTCTCTCTGATATATATATATATATGTATATACACAGCAATAACAAATACAACAGTCTCTTTCTTAAGAAAAAAGTCAATATTTAGTGTGAACACCCTTTACTTTAATTTCAACATTTAACCTTTCAGGCAGAGCGTTCACATATTTTTTAATTTCTTCACTCGCTAAACCATTCCATATGGTTTGAATTTCATTCATGCTATGCAAAAGTCAAAAATAAAATTTGCGACACCTTTCATTTTTTCTGAAAAGTTGGTATTTTCAGTGTTTTTGTTTATTGGCCTTTCTATTACCTCAATATACTTGTCGGAATGATGTTTCTGGTTCTCCTGGCCTACAATAGCATCATTCAATACATTTTCACCCAAAACATTATAGACAAGTAAGTTTTTACTTCTTTTTATTAGGAGCCCTTTTAAAAGAGGTGGTGTATAATCTTCAGTGCAGACTACTGTACACACAAATACTGTATATGGTACGCATTCACATTTACCGCATTTAGCAGACGTTTTTATCCAGAGCGACTTTCAGAAGTGCTTTAAAGTAATCAGTGAATATATTCTTATATAATATAAATGTAAATATGGTATGCAATTTTGTATGAAGCTGATGCTACAACAGACAAATTGATTTAAACAAAGCAATTTTTTCAATGACGTGGTAATTCAGTTAAAGTAAATTTCTATTACTTAATGAAAGTGAATTATTTCCATTATTAAACATGACTACCACCGAGTGGTGATGTAGTGGTTAGAATGCTGAGATTGAGAAGTCGTGGGTAAGACCCCCACCGTGCTAAGACCTCTGGGCAAGGTCTTAACTACAAGTGTGCCTCTGTCCACACAGCAATATAAATGGGTACCTGTAAAACTACTGAGAAGGTAACCTGGAGGAGTTGAACTCCTAGTTGCCTTACGCTAAGAAAACCAGGGATAAGCCAGGAGGCTCAGGTGTAAAAGCCCAATAGACTGAACACGACATTGTAAGAAATGCAATTATACTTGAAGCGCAATAAAGAAAACAATCCAGTAGAGGGCGCTACCTAATCAGAAATGACTCGAACTGATGGAAAATTACTGCTCTACTTCAATCTGATTTAGTGCCAAAAGTGAAACGCATTGACTAAAGCCAAAATTAGCAAACATCACACAAAATAGGTTACTGCCGTTAAAAAATATCTAAAATAGATTCAAGAAACCAACAGTACACCACCATAAACCACCTAACAGAGAGATTCTATAAAAGTGGCTGACAAATGTATTATTTTTGCTTAAAGGTGTCGTCATCGACTCTAGACAACACTCTGATGAGTTCGGTAAATATTTCCTGTGCATTCACCCAACACCATTCCAGAAAATTCATAATAGGGGCATTTATACTTGCATGTAGCAAAAACGCACCATGATTCTGATTGGCTGGAGGTGAGATGGGAGTGCTGTTAGCATCACTGCTCTGGCAATGGACATCTATCAATATGAAGGCGGAGCTAAAAAGAAAGGTGTGTGTCTAAATTTCTGAAAATTGTAAATCAACATTCTCCAGAATCGATGACTCCCCCTTAAAGTCCAATAAAGAATAAGACCATGTGACAGTTTTTCTCTTTTACTTATCTGGCTTGCTTAGCAAACAAGTTTCTCCAGTATGTACCCGGAACATGCAAAATAAATGCCAAAAGATAAATCCTCCACGTATTTATAGAAAAAGCACTGTTAAATTCTCTAATTTCTCTAACAGTACAGAAGGTGATGACTTTTCCATAACAGCGATCAGTCTTGGATGACACGGTGGCATAGTGGTTAGCACATCTGCCTCATATCAAGAAGGTCCTGGGTTCAAGTCCAGCGCCCAGGTATTTCTAAGTATGTGGAGTATGCATGTGCTTGCATGGGTTTGCTCTCAGTGTAAAGACATGCACACTGGGCTAACTGGCTGCTCTAAACTGCCCGTAGGTGTTGAGTGTGAATGATTGTGTGCGTGTGTTGGCCTTGTAAAGGTTTGGCGAACTGTTCTTGGTGTACCCTGCCTTCGGCCAGTGCCGGCTGAGAGACAGGCTCCAGCCTCGCTGCAACCCTAGTAGGAGTCAGCGGTTTGGAAAATGATTGGGTAAGTAATTATAAATCTCTTCTCTTTAAATGAAAGCAAAAACAGATACTAAGCATGAGGTGTTGTTCTTTAATAAATAAATATTGGGACTGTTTGCTAAGTGATTAGGAAAATGATCTTTGGGGTGGTAACTAACTAACTCCATTTCATGCCGAGACACATCACACCAGCCCATCACTGATTATTTTTCTACCACAGCATGCACAGTCATGCTTACTTCCTTATGTGACCGAGCCAGTTAAGCATTAATCTTAAGAAAAAAAGAAAAGAACAATACTGCTTGCAATCATTAATGACTGGCATGCAAAATGAAAATATCTGGTACAAGATGACAAGAGATTACTTGTACCTGTATTTGCGAATGAGATATTTGCAGTGTCGCAGTAGGTACTCTTTAGAAGGGCGGCAGAGTTTCAGAGACCAAAAGTCATCCAATCGCATCTTAGGAGAGCTTGACTTGCCTGGGTTTCCTCCAAACAGGTAATGAACCTGCCACAAACAGGTGATGTTATAAACACCATATTATATTTATAAAAAAATGTTTAAATAAATTTAAATAATTAATTTAAACAAAAATTTTTGAGCGATTTGGGGGGGGGGGGGGGGGGGGGGGGGTGTTGTTGAAATAAGTACCTTGTGCAGCTCGTCATACACGAGCTGGTGGGCGAAACGAGGGCACGGCTCCTCCTCCTGCAAGGTCTTGCTGGGGTTCTCCTTCACCGCCTGGTCATTCTTATAAACACAAGACCTGGAGGGTATTCCAGAGAGCAGATTTAACAAACTCTGATCCTAACTATGAACTCAGCCTTGAACCCGGAGATGAGATTCTCTCTGCTGCTTAGCTGTTCCAGATTAGCTGATCTGAGTTCGTTGAATCAACCCCAAGTATATTCAGTCTGAGTTAAGGGTGTGCATGACGAATATAAAAAGTCATCAATCAAGCTTCGACACGAACATTCACCATGGCAACCAGCAAGAAAAAAATAAATAAATAAGCGGATGCACAGGGAGAACATGCAGTCTCCATACAGAAACGCCAGGGCCCGGGTCCCAAACCCAGGACTTTCTTGCAATAAGGCGGACATGCTAAGCCATCTGCTAACCAGTATATATTAAAAATAATAAATTTTTTAAATTAAATAAATAACTAAACAATACACTCTAGTCTAATTGGACAAGACTTAATATTAACTGTTTTTTTATTCTAATGATTAATTATTCTAAAATTCCCTTAACATAAATATAAGTGAATTATTTCTGCTTTAACACCCATCAGGTTATGAAGTGAATGTACATTGACATGTTACGACAGCTGTTTCAGACTCAGGGTTTCCCCTCATCTCAGGGTTAGAGAGCTTTCACTGAAGCCACTTTCTGAAGCACTCACCTGTAGGAATTTATACACATATACGTTTACACCAACACACAATACTAGCCCTTGAGATTAGCCACATCACTGCATACCTGCATCTCTAGTCTGCCTCAAATGTGTTTTATGCTGATGTGTCAAAGGGCATTTAATCCACCGAGTCACATCTAGTGAGGATGAGTGTGATGCACCTGATGAAAATTACACACTGATCACACTGGCAAAACAATTTACAAAACACTATCTTCACTACCTGTTTGAACCACACAACCTTTGTGACTAATTCAGGTTTTGATATGACCTTTTAAGGACTCAAAAAGGGTAAAAAATAAAATAAAGTAAAATAAATAAATAAGTCGAGTCGAGTATAACATCTCTGATATCTCCTTGACCTCGACCAGTGAAATTTTCCTGTTCACGCAGCCTCTTTGTACCTGTGCAATTATGGCTGGACTGCACCAAAGCTCCAAATACACTACAGCTTTAAAAAGGTCATGCGCTGGTTAATCAGCCTGTACTCACCACACCGTCATTAGTGGTGTAGTACGCAGTTAATGAATGTTACACTGTGATGTGCTGCACAGTTTACTTATATATTTATTGGTGCCGCTCGAGACCCTGCTATATCATCCTGTGACACTGCTACTGATTATATCTGATGTATATATGAGTCAGTATAAGTGAGAGCATCAATACATCCAGCAGACAGATGAGTGTCCTCTCCATGACTTTATAAACATCCCAGGCATTTTTTAAACGCCGTGATTTCTGCTATTTAAAAAAGAGAGAGAGAGAAAGAAAAAAGAAAAACCCACACCTGAACCTGATGGTTCCCTGTAAGGACAAAAGACAGCTTCACACAGTCTGCTGCCACGACGTAACTACAAGGAACACTACCATATTGTTCTTTCATAATCTGACAGCAGAGAGAAAAAAAAAAAAAAAAACACTGAGAAGACAGATCGGGCTTGCCTCTGAGGAAACCAGTAACGGGTTCACTCACAGGCAAACGAGAACACTGTGTGCTCTTTAATAGGAACTCTGATTATAAACTTACTCAAGTTCATTCTCTTTGGTCAGAAGACACTCGCCTGGAAGCGTCGGGTTTCTCTTAGTGGGAAAGTCAACCCTTTGTAATCCTACACTTAACTTTTTGCTTCAGCAGTTTCGTTTCAACATTTGTTTTCATAAGACTCTGTTTCACTGTTATATGTTCTTTGGTAACGCTTCATAGAGAATAAATTAGGCATGCAGGGCAGAGGTGGACAAATCAGCAGCTTGGGCGGCCGAGACAAACAGACTTCATGCCCAGTATTCATAGTTGTGGACAAGTAGGTCAACATCACTGGGGCCCCAGATCTGAGTTAGACGTTGGGGTCAAGTAGGTCAACAGTCATAAATTTGGGGGTTACACAATTTGCATACAATTCAATGCTGTAACTGTGGTGTGTGCAACCAATTTTATTTATTTTTTTTTACCCAAATCTCACCGATTCTGTGCACATCGGGAGAAACCATGGCCTAATGCTTAAAAAAGCAGGTTTGGGACCTGATTCGATTCCTGAACCAGCAGGATAAAAAGGGACCGGACTTCTCACCCTATCTCTAAGGGACAGCCCCACCACCCTGCGAAGGAAGCTCATTTCAGCCATCTGTACCCGCAATCTTGTTTTTCCTGTCACTACCCAAAGTTCGTGACTACATATAACAGATTGTTGCTATCAACAATGTCTTAAATTGAAGAAATTATTACTAAATCAAACCTTCATGTCAGCTTATTGATTTCATTAGTAATCCGCTGTTTGATAAACTCCATTTCATGTAGGGCTTCTGATCTCCCTCTTGGGGTTTATTCCACAATAATGACCGGCTCGTTTTACATTACCCATCACATATGAAGTAACTACTAATGTGATCTGATTCACACCTATGGCCATCCAGTATGATTTGATTTGTCTTAACACGATTCAAAGCAATATGATGTGACACAAAAGAATGTGATAACTCCACCCGGACAGGTGTCCACTCCACCCGGAATGTGATAACTCCACAGGCCTCCAATGTGTGAGATACTTGGCCACTGTCAAAAGTGAAGAGTGTGTGTATGAGAAACGGTAAAGGTCATGTTTACAGGCTGGATTTTACAGCGATGCCAAACTGCTGTATATAAATACAGCAATAATATATGTGTGTGTGTGTGTGTGTGTGTGTGTGTGTGTACACACACGCAACCCTTAAGGATCCAGGTTAAAATTGGCCATTTTTGACTATTTTACCTTCATATTTCATCTTAAAAACGGTTTACCTTGCCTTGTTTGGTGTCTTTTTTTTCCAGCACAACTTCACCTGTGTGACCTTACAGATACTTTTTTTCATTTTGACATACCGTATTAACACTTTGGACCTAACATAACCTAAAAAACAAAAAATCCAAGTGTGGGTTTGTACTGCGAAAAATACAAACATTTTTATCACTTAGAATGCAAATATAAATTGTAAATTAAAAATTATGTACAAATTAAGCACTGACATTTTCAGGGTGTATTACTCCTCCTGTTGTCCACTTGATGACAGTGTTTGCCTGCAAACTGCCATGAGTTTGTTTTTGTTTTTTTGCTGACATCACGCCTTGTAAACTGCCATCGGAGGAATTTAAATTAAAAGTATTAAATTATTAATCATAACTCTGATTTTACTTGGCCTATCAATACTATTTCAAAACTGTTATATAGTTTGAAGTCTGCACTTCTGAAATAAGTCAAAACTGAGACTTGGCAAGACCGCATATTGCTGCTATGTCATCTTAAATCGGTCATATGATTTTGACGCGCCAGCGCGTCCAGCGACTCCTAAGGGTTAAAAAGCAATTTAGTTCATGCACAGTATTATACTGTAAGCTATATCCCAGTTTAAACGCACACATACATGAATGGTCTTAACAGAAAATGTAATAAATAACATCTAACTGCACTGTATGTAAGCAACAAGGTTACCACCAACCAGAGTCAGAGAGGAAATGCAGATTTTCCATGAGGTGGAGAATAAAAGGAGTGCTAGGAAGAGAATTAAGACCGAGACAACCTACCAGTTGTTGCGAGCGATGTCATAGATCCAGAAGGAGTTGCGAACGTTCTCCTCTCGTTTATCTTTGTCTTTGCTAAGGCCTGACAGAACATGAATCTCGTTCAGTTCTGGGTCAATGGTGGCACGCTGGGTGAAGCCAGTCATTGGTACTGAAACAGACAAAAGTTACAGTGTGTTCAGCAAGTCATCCAATTGTTTCAATCCCTACTGGACTCGGAGACATGCAGAGGAAAACAAAGTACATTGCTGCTTGACAGACAGTGTTTTTTTTCCCCCCTCAATATGCCACCAGGGAGATCACACATGAATGTCCCACCTCTTTATTTGGATTCCCATTTCCTTACAACACTTGGCAGTAGTACATATTGTTTACAAAGCAACTGAAAGGAAAGAAGTAAAAGCTGTCAGCACAAGGAAGTACATCTTCATAACAGTGGGGCGGGGGGTGGGACACCAGCACACAGCAGGGGCTGCACATACAAAGAATATTATCTTACCACATAGAGACCATAAAAATGGATGTTTATAAACAAGATTCCACAGCTTGAATTAGGAAATTAAAGTGCTGCTGATTTCATACAGGACATGCTGTGTGTTTCTTATAAATTTACAGTGTAAACCTCTTGGTTAAGTAAATAAGTACTCACTATAGACATTCTGGACGACACAGCGGCGTAGTGGTAAGCACACCCGCCTCACAGCAAGAAGGTTCAGGGTTTGAGTCCCGGGCTTGTGCGTTTCTGTGTGGAGTTAGTATGCTCCCACTGTGCTTGCGTGGGTTTATACACTTTAGGCTACCTGGCTGTTTCAAATTGCCCCCTAGGTGTGAGTGTGAATGGTTGGGTATTTGTTGGCCCTGCAATTGTCTGGCAAGCTGTTCAGGCTGTCCTTCGCTGATGATGGTATGTACAACCTGACAATCACATAAATACATTTTCTCATTCTAATCAACACACACAAGGACTTGTACGGCAGCCGTAAACAGTCTTTTAGATGTTGTTTATTTAGCATTTTGAGAAGGATATCAAATTTCGGCACTTTAACAGTCAGATGTAAAGCTGTACCTCGGTTTTTATTCATGAAACAGAAAGCTTCTGCTTTCTTGTGAACAGAAGCTACTGAGATAATGAGTGTTTAAAGCTGTTGGAGTGCAAGTGATAAGTTTCCAGGTTTGAGGATTTTACACAGCTTTAAATGTAACTAGAAATGCACTCAGAGGGTGCAGACCTCCACCAAGATAATGCAATCTCTAAACTTTTTAATTCAGGCCTTGTTTTCAGTCAGTTACAGAGTTATAGTTATAAGTTATAGTCTAACACATAATGTTAAAAAAATCCCTCAGTCTTTCTGGATCTGTATATGGATCACGCCCAAAATTTAAACAGTTCTTGGCTGGCCGGAGACCCACATTTGGGTAACATTCCGTGGAATTTCATGCGTTACTTTTTGAGTGACAAACACACATGACCAATCTCATAACCTTCACCTTCCCTCTCGGTGGAGGTAATTATAAACTGATAAAACGTACAAGAGGTCAAAGTTTAATAAACTGTTCATGGGGGCTCTTTGCTGTGGTATAATAGGAATGAAATCTCCTTTCACCTGCATCCCATATGATGTTTTATTTCTTAGACGCTACATTAAAAAATACAAGAAATGTAAGTTCAGGTCATTGTGAACATTCCAGCTCTGAATATATTAAATCCACATATAACCTTAAACAAATGAGTTTTCAAAGATATGTCACAGGAAAAAGTCAGATTAATTCATTCATCCACAAAGCCTACTTATCTAATTCACTTATGCTCGAATTTGGGAGTTCCCAAACTGAGGTTACAACCAACAGAGATCTGTCACTCATCACATGTCCGACGACATGCGTCACTGCAGTGCTTTCACAGGAAATCAGACACACGCAGCCTGAAAGAGCACACGAAACCATGCAGCGATAAAATAACACTCTCTCAGTACACTGGATTGGATCATGGACTGGCAAAGAACCCGGTTCTGAACAACAAGAGGCCTGGCACAGAAATGGAAATAGTTTTCATTACTCAGAGAGGAAGCAAGATAAACATTTGAGACTGATTATGTGCACAGTGTTTGGACTTGCTGCTTCCTTGCTGGCAAAAAAACATTCCGTTCTTTCTGTCTATGTTCTTGCTCCCTGCCATCCCTCTCTTTCTGTTTCACTCTCCCCCTATACACACGCACACAGCATCAGAGAAAGAACACAGAGACCTCTTTATACATATTGCATCAAGTCACCATTGAAGTTTAGAAGTGTTTACGAGGGCAGGAAATGTGTCACTACCTGGGTCTGTGTTTCTTTCTTGTGTTTCGGGCTTCTCTTCTCCAGAGATGATAACACAGCAACATGCATTATATTGTTGTCGTTACAATTAATGATGCAAAGTTTTTAAAAATAAACAAAAAAAATAATAAAGAGCTTGGCGCCGTATCAGACTGCCTTTTGAGCCTTTCAGCTAATAGGCCATGTTTTGTTTGGAAATGCTTGAACTCATAATTTTGTTTGTGACACCACATGCATAAAAATGTGGGCGGTTGTCATAGTTGAGCAATGAAATTACCATCAGGTTTGTAAAATACCACAAACAATGTGGGTGTACAGAGATTTCTAAGAACTCTGTTACTCTAGAATGACAGTCGGCTTCTCAGAAGTTGACGGAAGACACTGTTCACCCACTAAAGTGAAATAAATGACAGGATAGCCAGTAACTAGGGTGAAGATTGCTTTCCGAAACTCGGACATCGATTTTACATTACGAGAACCAGAGGCACCTGAATGGCAGACGATGCATGTAGTCCAGACGGATAATAAACAGATTAAACAGATTAAAAAGTGTTGTCTGTTAGGAGACTCTTGTTTAATATTAAGAAAGGTCTCAGGTATCAGTATATATCATGGAGAACATATTACACTTTTGGTTTCTCAGTAATGCAGATCCCAAAAATAAAGCTGTGATTCCTGTCTTAGAAACATTAAGAGAATGCAAAGGGATGACTATTTCTAGCTACTACTGTGCAATGCAAGTGAGAACAGAAGCTAATTTGGTTCATGAATTTCCACTATATTAATAAATGTGGATAAATTGCACAGTTAAAAGTGAAGCAAACCACCTTGAGAGATCCTGTAAAAGGAAATGAATTAACTTTGGAGTGATATTGGATCATCCCACCACCATCATTGATCATCATGATTTTTTTTTTCTCAGCAGTAGAATACGTCAAAGTACACTTAATTACTCACAGAAAATGAGGTGGATATTTTCTTAAGAGCCCCTGAAACAAAAATGTCGAAATACATACAAAAAATTATGCAACATCGACTGAGCCTGAGGTGAATAACTGTTTCAGTATATACTACACAGCAACAAAAAAAGCAAAGTAAATCGAGATTTTACATTTACTTTAAGTATGACATAGTTAAGTCAGGTAAACTCAACACGTTTCATAAGCAGAGCATTACTGTGTTAGGTAACAGCGCGTTTCTAAATTTAAATTGTTGTACACACTACATGGAAACAAAACGCCTAAAGTGAGAGCGTCATAATTTATTTTTACCTACTTTTTTCATGTTTTTAATCTTGTTGACAGTTTTAAATTTGCATTAATGGCATTTGGCAGCACCCTTATCCAGAGCGACTTACATTTATTATTTTTAAACAACTTAGCAAATGAGGGTTAAGAGCCCTGCTCAAGAGCCCAACAGTGGCAGCTTGGTGGTTCTGGGGATTGAACCCCCAACCTTTGGATCACTAAGCAAGAGCCTTGACCTCTGATCCACCACTGTTACCATATACTACAGAGAAACGATCCAAACTCTACTGTTACACATAAACATATGTATAGTTTCATCATCAGGTGCTTTTTACTTACATTTCAAAGTTGCAATCTTCTAAAATCTGTTTAATAGCTTGAACTAGCCTGTTTAAAAAGAATGCCATTTCACTCGTGAGATTATGAAATTGTGAGAATATTACATGAAATTGTCAGTTCATATAAAGCAAGTTAATGCAAGTAATACCAGTATACAGATATTAAACTAAGAAATCAGCCAGAAACTAGAGAACTTCTGAATAAAAGAAAACGAGGCACTTCTAGACATAATACAAGCTTCCATTCACATACACCAGGCAAAGCTTCCCCTTTACAGAAACGAATGGTGTGTCCCGCTGTTCATTCATATGCAAATAACTTCCGTATTTACTGTCACACACACTTGAACTTTTTGTAACGCAACTTTTTGCGTTACGATGCCGCCCCCAGTAACCGAATTCATCACTTGTTTTGTTTATGAAGAAGCTCGTCATAACAATAGAACTCTTTAATATGCAAGGACGTATACAAGGTATGCAAGCTTTAGTAAGTTTGGGTTTAATTTCCCTTTAAGAAACCAAATTCATTAACAGTGTGATTAAAACTTTAAGTACATACTACACTGAAACACAAGAAAATCAACGTGAAATTAGACTTCTTTTATGGTTTATTTTTCCTTTTTTTATGATACAAATGATGAAACGGCCTCCATTACGTGATCGTAACAAACCTTGAGTGCCCATCATTTAATTGAAGGATTATCCACTTGAGATAACTAACAATTGTGGATCAAAGGCGAGCTAGAATGCTGGGCAAGTCAAATAGCATCTGTTTCTCATCGCGTAAGCATCTCTTGTGAGTTTATTCTTAACTTTGTGCTTCTTGGTAATAATTACTACATTGAAAACTGCAGTACCATAGTGGCTAAAAAGAAGATTGGAAAGGAGGACCGTAGTGAAAAGAAACAAAGATAAAATAACCATCGAATTGAAGACCACATGCTAGTGATGCCAGCACAAGTGCGCCCCGCCTAAAAGACCAGACATTGTCATGGAAGGAGATTCTCCTTCCAAAAGCTAAAACCCCCCCCCCCCCCCCCCCACCCCCCCCCCCCCCCCCCCCGTCTCCTTCTCCTCATGTCACTTATGGCAGACTCATCGTATCTTCAAGGTAAAGTGAAGGTTTTTCCTTTTTATGCACTTTATTAAATATTTGTTCGTTTTTACTTTTGTTAAACATATCTTATTATTCATGAGTAAATTAACCTTTACAATGTTTTATATTAGGCAAGTAGGGGCATTTTGGAGGGCATTAATGGGCTTCCCATTATTTCCTATGGGAAAATTTGCCTTGCTATACGAGCATTTCATTCTATGAGTCCCAGAACCAATTAAACTCATCTTGAAAGGTGCAACTGTATATACTACACAGAAACAGAACAGAACCATGCTCCGTAGTGGTATTTTAGTATTATACCACGCAAAAAACAAAGAAAAAAATAACTAAGGTGAAATTGTTACGCTTTTTTTCCCATTTTTAATGTGTGATGACGCTGCCTGCTCCAAGTGACTGGTCTTTCAAATTTCCGGACAGCAAATCAATTGGATTTCTGCATTTACATGTAATATATACTAATATATCTAAATCATTCTTTTGGCCCTTTTATTAGTTTAAATAAAGGTGCTATTTTTAAATATTTAAAGTACAAAGCATTTCTGTCAATGTCTTATGGCTTTTTATTTTTACAATATCTGACAGTAAAGGCAATATAGACTGATAGGAGTTTCAGGAAACCATTCAACATTACTGCTGCTGTCATCACTGTAAAGTGGGGTGTCAAATCATTCCTCATACCTCATAGTCCGAACGCTAACTGATGGCTGATCAGAGGAGGGATGGCGTACTTACTGCTCAATAAATGATGATAAATCCTTCCCATCTCCAAGTTACAGTACACAGCAGTGACATCATGCACATCTGACTCCTGCCCATTTCTGAGAATGAGGTCATTCACATTCCTGAGTGTCCTTTACTTCCTTTTATGGAGGGATTTCTGATAAAGCTACCCTCCCGGAGTCAGCATTAAGTGACATCTCTTAAGATTTCATGATAAGTAATGAAGTCACACCTGCACTTCGTTCTGAGTGAATACAAAGAGCACTGGGGGCTTTTACAAAATGTCACTACACAAAGCCCTTGAAATCCGTATTAACCAGGTAGCAGAGTAGTATGTTCTTACCCATGCCTGAGTCTTTCTTAGTGCCATCAGAGATGATCTCAACATGGTCAGCGTCCACATCATAACTAAAGAAATCGTTCAGGTACGTCTTGGACCTCTGGCCTCCAAACACATACAGGCAGCGATTCCTCTGAGAAAAAGAAATAACCCAAGTGTCATTATCAAGAATATTCGCTATCAGGGTAACAAACACATCAACACAAAGCAGTAATGTGAGCAGCAACTCTGAAATTACAAAACAGATCTTCAGGAACAAAAAAAATAAATCCACCATACCACATGATAATACCCCAACACAGCTACAACACAAAGCAGCATTAGTATAATTACAGCTACACAATAACTGCTGAAACCATCACAAATATTTTGTTCAATACTGAAAACACCATTATTGAGCACAATCAGAAACAAAGAAAATAAAATCTGAAACGAGATTTCCCCCCAAATGCTTTCAATGAAAACAAACAGCTCCTCACTCACAATGACTCTGATACTAAATATACAGCTCAAACCTAACACATGCAACCAAATAAACCTAAACACACAAATCAGATAAAACAAAAATACATCATGGTATATTTTAGCATTAAAGATTTAGTTAACATTAACCGGTAAGCAATTTTTACGGTTTCTCCAGCAGATTAGGCTAATTGGCTGATTAGTTCCAAACTGCCCGTGTTTAAGTGTGAATGTTTGTGTATGTTGCCATGCAATGGTCTGGCAAGTTGTTCCAGGTGCCTTCGCCCAAAGATAGGCACCATCCTCCCCGCGACAAGGGTAGGATTAAGCAGTTGTTTTTTAAAAGAATTAAGGCTGACTCAAACGTAAGCGATATAGCCGCGAAATAGTGCGATGTCATTTTCGGTTGGTTTACCGTATATTAACAATGCATCAAAGTTTTATTACCGAAAACAAAACAAAATCTTGATCTCTGTGACGCAGGGGAACTGACCGTGTGAAAGAGCATGCAGTGGCCAATGCGAGACTGCATGTCCTCAGGGCCAGCGTTGCACGAGTCGTCTCTCAAAAGGCTCCAGGTTCCGGCTTGGCACTGATAAGCATACAGTCCACTGAACTGCGGCTCTGACGTACGTCCGTCATCAACACTGCCGTTACACGTCAGGATCCGCCCGCCAAATGTGTAAATCATGTGCTTCTCAGAGTCCATGCACATCTGCATGAGAAAGTGATCAGAATGTTATACGTTGGTAGATTTGTTGCGCCATTCACATTGTGTGCTAAAATGTGTCTTATATAATGCACTAATGTCAGGTTTGGAGCTTCAGCTGATTACCTGGTGGTCGAACACAAGTTTAGGGCCTCCATCTGCAGAAGTGTCCTCGCTGAGCAGTGTCCATGTGTTGGCGTCAATGTCGTACCGGTAGAAGTCACTCTTCAGAGACTTGCTGTTACGGACAGAGGAGTCCAGATAGCGGCCTAGCGTGTAGATCTGTCTCCTCTGAGAGTCGATGCACATCTTATGGCAGGAGCGTGCACTGGGACCATTCTGACACACACACACACTTTTTTATGCAGATTTGGTTGGAAATGCTTGAATAGCCTTACTTCAAAATATGTAAATAGTCTGAATTTGCCTAATGTGAATAAACCCATTGAGCAGGGTGTGAATGTTTTATCTGGCACTCAGCTGGAAACAAAACAAGACTTCAAGGGTCGTTTAATATCTGAACTACCACTGTGTTCACAGTACCTGCTCTATAGTTCACATTTCTGATACTATCCCAAGTCTCTGTCATAACAAAACGCACTGCCTCACACATCACTCGCACCACAGTACTCCTGAATTCTGGAAACCAGTCACAGGATGGTGATTTTTTTCTTTTTGGGCCAGTCCAGCCATGCCCATTCCGTCAGAATAGCCTTAGTGAGATCCGGTACCGCTGCAAGTTGAAGAGGTAGGGGGTGCAGCCAGCGTTCCGGTTCATCCCAAAGGTGTTTCAGTGGAATTGAGGTCAATGCTTTGTACATGATTCTTGAGTTATTGTACTCCAACCTTAACAAGCCATGTCTACATGGAGCTGGCTTTGTACTTAGTCATGCCGGAACATGTTTAGGCCTCTTGGTTCCAGAGAATGAACAACTGTACTGTTGTAGCATGCAAAGGCATCCTGTATACTTAGTGGACAACTGATCATCACTCCTATATGCGGGTCTTCCCTAAACTTTTTTCTCCACTAACACTTGACTATACAATGTTTACATGTGGGTTAAAAGACAATGGAAACTAATGGAGGTCGGTGGAACTAATGCAGGGTTCTTAATCTTTGCTTACAACAAAATTCCAGAACTTTTTCCAGGACAATCCAAATAGTTCCCATGACTGTTTAGGTTTATTTAAGCTATGCATATTTACACTTAAACATAATAAAAATCATATTCCATGACTTTCAATGCTAGGAAAACACTATTATAACATTCTATGACTTCCCAGGATTTTGAGGACCATAGGAACCCTGTGAAATTAAATCGCAAGCCATCACTAAGGGCGTCCCAGATCTCCCATAATACACCCTTATAATGGAGAATCTGGTCTCTGATATTAGCTAATAACACATCTGCGAGTACATTCTTTCTTCTGGTGTATGGTGGGAAGCGTTTAAGCACCACTACTGAGGGGATCCAGTTTCGCTTCCCTTGCCCCATGAATTTCTCTGAGGGGGAGGGGATTAAATTCTGATTCCCACTACATCAGCAGAGAAAATGTTCGCCAGTTGTAGCCGAGTCACCATCATAAGCTCCTGTTTGTCCTCACCTCTTTCTCGGTGTCTCTGGAGATACAGGCCCACTGGTTCTCCTGCACGCTGTACGCCCAGAAATCTGCCAAGTCCTGCGTGCCATCCCACCCACCAAACAGATACACAGTCTCTGTGAGTGAGAGAGAGTGTGTGTGTGAGAGAGAGAGAGAGAGAGAGAGAGAGAGAGAGAGAGAGAGAGAGAGAGAGAGAGAGAG
>JAOUQZ010000014.1:12338503-12355956 GCA_028564935.1 Neosilurus hyrtlii | reverse complement strand
GAGAGAGAGGGAGAGAGAGAGAGAGAGAGAGAGAGAGAGAGAGAGAGAGAGAGAGAGAGAGAGAGACAGAGACAGCAAGAGAGCGAGAGATTGGGTTTGGCAGAACAGTTATAGCCTCCAGTCAGCCTGCGTGAGAAGTTGTTTGCAACCAGATGTTTTGATGCCTGACCTCCCAAGCACACAGTGCTGCTTTATTCTTTTGTTATAAAAGACCCCAGACAACAAAAGGACTATTATGCTATTGCTGCAGTAGTTGTGTTTGTTACATAACACCATCATACACAATAATACTGTCAACAAAAAAAAAATCCCTTCTGTACACAACCTTGTATATAATAACTATAACTAAACAACAAACCATTTAGGTTGAAATAACTTGTTTAAAGTGCCAGCGCAGTGCAGCAGTGGAGTGTAGGACAGGTCTCCATGGCAGCATTGCTATGGTGATAGGAACGAGATGTTGACGCAAACTGAGCTCAGACGTAGCAGGGTAACTCAAAGCCACTCTGGCCAGAGGGGCTGCATCAGGTTGCTGAAATTGATTTCTTGCTCTCAGAGGATAAATCGGTGGTGAAGCTCAATCTCTGCGCTCTATCTTGCTTAGAACACACACACACACACACACACACACACACTTGAATCTAGAACTATTTGTGCAGTGTTACCTGTCTGCACATCTATCACCATCTGATGACCTCCTCTCATCCCGGGCCTACTGTCGTCCCCATCACCTAGTCAAGACACATACAGAGACAGAGAGAGAGAGAGAGAGATAAGGAGGATGAACAGAAATGTAATTAAAAATAAATATATTTAATATAAAATAAATAAATAAATGGCAGTAAGTGGGAGCACGCGAGCGGGAAAATATTTTTTGAAAAAAATAAATAATCATCAGCAGATGCAGAGACAGTCAGAGGAGAGAGAGAGGAATGGAATGGGGAGAGTACAGAAGAAGAGAATATGAAAACAGCCTTTAATCTTTCAGCCAAGTGAGACATTTAATAGGCTGCCATGTATTCTCAGAGGCGCTGCCTGTTAGCATTAAGGCTGCTTGGTGGACCAGAGGTACTACCTTTGCTGCATTTGGGGATGATCTGACTCCAGCGTGGCTTGTACTCCTGCTGGCTGATGTACTGATTAAACAAGCCATCTACAAAACGAGCACAGGAAACAAGAGACAGGGGAGTCAAACCAGGGAGGGAGATGCACGAGCCAGTTAGGATTTTAATCTAAGCTATAAATACTTCTCAACCTGGAGACAGCTACTGGACTGAAACTTGGACCGAGGGAATAAAAGTCAGTTAATTTTTCATTGTGTCACATTCCTTTTTGCCTTGAGACCTTTTAAATGGATTACGATGAAATATGTTTGATGCAGAGGGTGCATTAACAACCATAAACCATACAGACATAAGGAGAATAAAGTAGCACCAAAAACCTTCTTAAAGCAGGAAAATAATCAACATACAGCATCTGTTTAATTTGTCCTTTAATGTGCAAGGATCTATTTAAATCTTTACATCAAATGTTAAATATTATTTCATTGCTAATTAACAATTATTCAGTGAACCAGAGGTGGACATTGCAACACCCACCATGCTTGAGGCAAATCATTTTAATAAAATATTTCTCACGGACCGGGGTTCTTACAGGCCCCGAGCTGAGCTAGCACTGTGGAGATAACGTCTGTTTACAGCTTACTCCTTCCAAGTTATAGCTGATACCACACTGAAACCTAAGAACTAATGCCTTGTTTATTCACTGTATACTACAAAGCTTGTACTGCATGTCAATCCTTCTATGTCTACAAGATTATGAAGCAATGACACACCTGAGGTCAGCAAAACAGAAAAAGGCAGACCAACATTTTCAACCTACATACTCAGCACTACACTGAAACTAAGCTGTTATTATTTATTTATTTCCTCCTAGCTTGATTCATATACAATTCCCTCCCATCAAGTATTGCCTTCCCTATAATACGACCACCACCAATAAGGGAGGGGCGTAACCATGCACATGCCTCCTCTGTAACACACGATGCTTCCACCCATCCTTTTATTTGGGGGTGGCCTAATGCATTTGAAGGGAAAGTGATATCCACCCCCTTGTCCGCTCACAGAAGCCTGTGATTAGCTGGTGATCTCTGATTGAAAGGGATCCTCCCGTGAGAGCTCAGCTAATTAGCTCCCATGAACTCCCGGTCACAGATGACAGCAGCTGGATTCGAACCGGACGATCTCCAGGTTGATAGTCGTTCACCTGGTCGATGCGCCACTCGGTAGTCACCATTTAACTTTATTTTCAACAGCACTTGGAATTAAAAAAATAAAATAAAACAATGCTCCGAGCCATCCTGCATTAAAACCACAAAACTATCAAACATGCTCATACACCGCCCAAACATACACGTAATTAAACAAACTGATGCCAGATAAAGTGCATTACCTCTCACAGCTTTATCAATGAGCTCTTCACAGGCATCAAAGTCTCCCCTGAGAACGAGGCGCTCGTGGAGGTGTGTGAGCATCGGGTGCTCCAACGCTATGCGTGTCTTCTTCTGCAGCGACTCAAAGGCCTCAGTGTAGTTGTGCTGCCGGAAGTGCTTCAGACACAGACGTATAGCCTCCTGTTCACGGTACTGCACAGGAGACAGACAAGGGCAAACATTAGAACACAGTTTACTTGCTTAGAAAAGACAGATTTCTGAACACACTCATTTTTGGTTTAATGACATCATCAGTGATGCCTCTCTCTGAAAAAAGCATGCATGCATAAATGTGAACAATGCAGAAACCTAAAGTTGCATTCGCACAGGAAGCGACCACAAATGTGGGCAGGGGAGTTCAAGTGAGCTGAACATTTATATCACGCAATTCGAGCAATAACCAATCAGAGCTTAAAGATACAGTTGATTGACATATGCCACCATGCACCAGTCCCCCAAAACATCCGTAGTGTCAAAATAGCCTGTGCTTTATGAATGTACACAAATTTTACAAGGATAATAACCACCACGCTCGGGTCCGCATCTCTGAAACAGTCTGCATTACCCGTGAGTATATATATTTATTTACATTTAACTTTTCCTAGTTCATGATTTCATCTATAATTGCCACACAATGACAATAATAAGATATTTATTATGATAATACAAGCTATAATAAACTTAGGTAATATAAGATAATGATGATAAAAGCTCTCACAGATCTGTTGTATGGAACTAGCTCGATGATGCTCACCGCGTCGCTTGGAAACATTTTTAAGCAGGAAACAAACGAGGGAGTTACCTAGGCAACAAGAGCTGATGACCCTTCAGCAGTGAAGTGATTCACTTCCCTTGCACGTCGATTTCGTTTACTCTAGCAGCAAAAAGATTCGAATGTCACTCAACACTTCCTGTGTGAATGTGGCTTAACAACCCCCTAAATTTGTTTGTGTAAAACATTCTCTCATCTGAGAGACAGAAAATCTCATAAATCTAGTGTAACCCCTTTAAACCCCTCATGGATGGTACACTAGTCCATCACGGGTTACCTTGCCAGTATTTTTTTACTGGTACCCATTTATACTGCTGGGTGGAGGTGGACAGAGGCCCACTTGTAATTGAGACCTTGTCTTAGGGTCTAACCGAGACTTGAACTCACATCCAGTAAATCATGAGTCCAGCACCCTAACACCACTACACCACCCGCCCCAAGGTATTAGATTAACTATTATCTAAATGACTGGTGGAGCGAACACACGTATTCATTGACCTTTTGCGTTGCACCAACTATTGTGATAATATAAAGACTACGGCACTGCCTAAAAGCGGAGCTCTGAAAATCTGAACTTCTCCTGATAAAAGGTTTCAATGTGAATTCGTTTTGATGACGGGATGTCATGTAACCATCATGTTATGACCGCCCCCTCCTCAAAGTTTTAATATTGTCTGAAACGCAAGTGAGAAAAGATTTATTTAATAGAAACCCAGTATGACCACAGGGTAGCGAGATGTTATTCCGCCAAATAGGTTTCCTCCTGTAAGCATGTTATACACTCCAGAAACGTCATGCACTTCCTCAAAGTGATTGGGTTTAAAAACCTTTCTATTCAGCCATCAGTGACCGGGAGTCCATGGGAGCTAATTAGCATACGCTCACTTCCCTGTCACTTACAGCAATCACCAGCCAATCATGGGCATCTGTGAGCTCATTCGTACGAGGGGGTGGATATCGCTTTCCCTCCGAGTGTGTTAGGCCGCCCCCAAATACGCATGCGCAGCAGTTCGAAAAGAGGCGGGCGGTAGCATCGCATGTCACGTGTGCTTGCTCACGCCCCTCCCTGGTTGGTGGTGGTTGTGTGATAGGGAAAGCAAAAAGTTGATGGGTGGGAATTGGAAACGACTAAATTAGGGAGAAAATGGGGGTAAAAAAAATCCCCAAAAAATAAAAAAAAAGCCTTTCTATTCAAATGAGTAATGCATTGCATGGCAGTAATAGTTTATTTTGCCGGCAAAAGACGGACACTATAGGCTGTTTTTGACATTCCAAAAGACACTTTTTCCTTATAAATGGGGCTCCGCTATTTCTTTACTTTAGCACAATTCCCATATACTCTAAAATGTCTAGTTATAGAAACATAAAATGCAGAAATGGTGAACAAACAGAATTTAAACAATAATATAATGTGTGCAATAATTTTGTGTAAAAGAGTTGCGGACGTGTTAAAGCAGTACGCAACACTGAACAATCATGATTTAAGATTAATGTTATAATGATGCAGAAATACAGATGAATCTCATCGAATAACATCTTCAATGAACACAATGTAATCACCACTGAAAAGCATTCAAACGTCGCAGTAGCTCTCGTCCATTAAAATTTAAGAGAAACAATTGCAGAATCAAAGGCAGGAAATGACACGTGATTTCTTCTGATTAATTACGTGAAGCAACATCAGTGAAATGAGCAGCAACTAAGAATCAACTTCATGGAAAAAAGCCACATCAGTCCCTTATTTACATTTCATATGAATAGAACACGCCTGATTTAACACATACGCAAATCATTTCCATTAAAAAAAAAAAGACTATTTATGCAGATGATCTGATACTAAAGTAATAAAAAAGCAAATCATTGGGCTTCAACTCTGGCCAGAAAAGGGCAGGAAACAAAGAGCAAAGAAGAATGAAAGAAGAGTTCACACTGCGGGTGTTGAGGTCGGTGCACATGGAGGTGTGTTTAAATTCCCCTCACTAAACAGTACTGTACTGTATTACTGATAAATGAAAGCACTAAAAGAGAAAGCAAAAGTGTAAAGTACAACATGGAAAAAGGACTAAGCAATGAAGCAAAAGTGAAAGGAAAATGTAAAAGAGCAGAATGAAACAAAAGAATGAATGAAAATGAAAGAAAAAACGAAATGAAAGAGCAAAGACGAGCAAGATCAAAAGAAAGACTTGGGTGTAGGGAGAACTCAACACAGACAGTGGCAGTATTTATGTGTGATGTTTCTGCTGTAATGTATGCTACGCAAAGTTATAAACGTTTTCATCCTTAAATATATCATTCATTCATCATTTACCTTATTTATAACTCATTCACTTATTATTTACAACTCACGTATTATTTCATGAGGCTCTAAATGAACTTATATAAATATAAATTCACAGGAAATGCCAGCCGTTTCAGAAATGTGGACCCGGGCATCACGTATCAGGTTATCCTCCTTACAAAATGTCTATTTGAAGTCATAAAGCACAGGATATTTACACACGGCTATAATAAGCTCCTCCTCTTCCACGTTGATGTGTGCAGGACATTTAAACTCGTGCTTATGGTTTCCGCACCGAAACATTATGACAAACTCCGTGTTTGAAAACACCAGGCAGTCAACAACGTTTTTAAGCTCTGTCTGGTAATCGATTGACTACTGTGGCGTGAAACTTCAGCTGACTTCAACTCTGCGCTCGCCAACTTTTTGCTGCGCAAGAAAATGTTGCCTCTTGTTGACAATCATTGACTTTGCATGGTCACTTGTTGCTTCCTGTTATGAAAAAGACTTTACTAAGAGTCTGACTTCCTGTAAAGGTAGTGACTTCACTAATCTGAAATCTGCTGCAGGAGGATATAACTCACCTTGCTGTACCAGTTAAGGCAGGGCTGGACTACATCTGGATCTTCTATCCCGTGCAGCTCAATGTACCAGATACTGAAGTTAAAACTGGGGCCCCATGACATCAGAGGCACTAAACACACAGAAACAAAGGAAACACGAACACATGCAGGTTATCAAAGCTTCCAATCCAATACACCTACAATATTAGAAAGTATCCCAGAATGCACTGTTTTCCACCAGTTCAGACGCTGATGTTTATGAAGGGAGATGTCATACAGAATTTGTGGTTTAAAAAATAAATAAATAAAGGTAAAAAGTGACTTTATTTACAGTTTATAAGGTAAACAAATAGAAGTGTATGTCTGTAGGGACTTTTCCTTGCTGTCAGTAACCAGACAGGTGCTAATTTTTTACTCTGTTTAATCTGTTTTGCGGATGCCAGTTAACTTGATAGCGTAACCTGACTGCAATACAGCCTAGATTTAAAAAAAAATAACAAACCACTGTATTTCTTTAAATGTGACTGATAAAAACATGATACTTTAACACACAGTGAGCTGCCGAGGAAGCGTCTTCCGCTCGTTACCTCAATTCACATGTTTCCTGATTCAAAATCTTTCCGAGTAAAACTGTGAGCAGCATCAAGCTAGTTCCCAGCAGGTCCGTGAAAGCTTTTATTATTGTTATGTTATATAATCTAAGTTTATTTTAGCTTGAGTTATAATCATATATAGCTTAATTTTATCGTTATCACCTCACGGCAAGAATAAAATGGAGATTCTTGGTCTCATTTCGTTTCCTGTGTGAATCCGGCTTTAGAATGATTATGAGTTCATAAGCATCCCGGTTTTGTTATACAACTGGTTACCATGGCAGCATAGTGCTAATGGACACTAATCTGACTCAATGTAACAAGTAGAAAGTACATAAGTAGTGATTCTCAAAAGAACGTACTAGTGCTAGCAAAGTGAAAATGATTGAAAGAGATTAAGAGAGTGGTTAGCATGGGAGCATTATCATGTAACCACAGGCCTGTTAGCATGTTGGCAGCACCATGTTAACATTGACGGTTATACAGAGTTTGGACACGAAAGAAATTAGGAATGTATCAGTTATCAAGACAGAGACAAATAAATAGAGCAAGAGAGAGCGAGAGAGAGCAGGAAACAGTGAGATAAAATGAAATAGAAGTTAGACACTAACATGAAGGATAGACAGATAGACAGAGTGGTAGTGTCAGAGTGAAAATCATTCCGTGAATTGCGACGGAAAAGAGCGGAGGGATGACAAATAACAGAAGAGTAAGAAAGATGAGTATCATTAGTGTGAAAAACAGTTCAGTATTACACTTCTCCAGTTGAAGCCGTACACCAAATTTCATGACTCTCCCTTACACATAAAAGTAACAGCAGTGATTTCCAATAGGAGTGCAAAGAGATGAGAAAGAGATAGACAGAAAGACAAACAGAAAAAAGGAATGAGGGAGGAAATAAAAAGAGCTGGAGCTAAACACTGACTGAATGGGAGCAGTCTAAAAAATTGGGATAAATGGGCAAATATAGTACTGAAAAGAAGGCAGCGAACACACTCCTCCTGACAGCTGGAAAGACGTTTCTGATATAAAATGTTTAGGCGCAATTCGGATTTAAACATGAATCGAGGTTAACAAGAGAAAGCTGAGATGGGAAGAAAGAATGAAGGATAGATAAAGGTAGGTAAGGAGGTGGACTGCTGAGAGGTGTTGCCCCAAATACATTTGAAAATGTTCCCATTCAACCTACAGTATATTCTGCAAACAAATAAAAAGAGGGATGCAGATGGAGGATTTAAAAGATAAGCAGAATTCTCCTGAAGCGACAAGATATTTAAATTTACAGCATTTGGCAGAAGCTTTTATCCACAGCGCCTTTTTTTTTATACAGCTGAGCAGTTGAGGGTTAAGAGCCGTGCTCAAGGTTCCAGCAGTGGCAGACTGGGGTAACTGGGGCTTGAACCCCCGGCCTTCTGATTAGTAACCTTAAGCAATATTTAATAATAAGTACTGAGTCACCACTGCCCAAACATTTTATTTGGGAAGAAATTAGCAGCATTTATTCTCTAGGAGCTACTGAGACTTAAAGGGGAAAATGGATGGACGAAGGGTTAAAAAAAAAAAAAAGAGGGATGATGGAGGAATATCAAAACCAAAACTCATTGCGCCAGGTGTCATAACCAAGATCAATAAAAGAAAGTTGAATCAAAGTTTTAATATCAAGCAAAACTGCACACAAAAAATCGCTTAGAAGGGAAAAAAACGAAGAATAAAAAGCCTAGAGAGAGCAATATAGCACTTTGCTATGCAATAACAATAATTAAAGTTTATCTTAAAATAGTTTCTGAAAAGGTGAGCAGTAAACACACACCTGGTGCTCTCTCATGACCATTTATTTCACTTTGCCAAAAAACTTGTTGCAAGCGTTACACTCACCGCCTGTCCTGTATGAGCTGGAAATAAAATGCAGTGTTTCGGACACTTTTGGGTAACATCCCTTTCTAACAGTTTAGATAAAAATCCATTAAATGAGATATCTTCAAATGCAGTTTACACCCACACACTAAAATGCTTATACACTCTGTGTGTGTGTATGTATATGTATGTATATGTATATGTATATATACACACACACATACATACATACACATACGCACACACACGTATATATACACAGACACTTTAGAGACCTGGTTTAGTTCGTTTTTTTTCCCGCACTATTATTACCTCCACCAAGGGGGTTATGTTTTCACCAACATTGATTTTGGCAGGAATCCAGATTATTGTCTGGACGCAGGAAATTTGAAAAGATTTTTTGCAGGCTTGTCGGAGGTTTGCACTCTCTGGGTGCTTTTCTAGTTATTTATGCACTCAGTAATCCCGACTGCGTCACCCTGCTAAGCTTACTGTGCTGACACTGTCTTAGTGAATCACTCACCTATTTTAATGTATCTGCAAGGGAACATCTGCTCATCGATCTTGTGCTTCAGCGTAAATGTCTCCTTGTTGAAGTCGTTCTTAAGGCCACTGTAACAAAAGAAAAGGCAAACCATGTGAATGATTACATTTAAACCATAGATCTGCTGAAAAAAAATTCTTCAATCTGATTGGACAAAAGGTACTGATGAATTTTCACGCAAGCAGCTCACATTTCAAAGATAAAATAAAAAAAAAGTGAAAGATAATCAAATAACTATTCGCACACATGAAACTGAGTGAGGCAGGAGAGGCGGTGCTAAGGGACGTTGGTGGCCCAACCCCAACTGTCCTCAGTCACATGGCATGGTCAGGAGCACACCTGCATCAGATGTCGAAGCAGTCTTCAGAAACAACCACCACGTGATCGCTGTTTGAAGATATTTCGGGATTACACAGAAAGAAAACCTTCCAGGTCAGAAAACCATCTTGCCGTGGATTGAGACTTGATCATAAAATGTTTCGCAAAAAAGTAGGTCAAGGTCACCTACCCATGGTTGAATTAAGTTTAACCTACACTAATGATTGACTTGGCAAAGATTTATATGATCAATACAAGCCAACTCACTGAAAACACTTTGCAACATACATGGAATATATTTCCAAAAATAACCTGATTTATTTCAAATATTATATGATTATTTAGGCTACTGCCCCCACGACCCGACACCGGATCGAGTGGAAGATGATGGTGATGATGAACCTGATTTATTCATAAGGAGGGATAATCCAAAAAAGTTATGCTTTAAAAAATATATACAAAATAAATACATAACTATAGCCATATTATAATAATAATAATTATACAGTTATTTAATAATTGTATATTGTTATTCATAATAATAATAATATATACAGGGCTTTCAAATTGTTTCCTCCGGGATGCATTCATTTCATGTCAGATCAGAGCATAATTACCTGAAAGAGGTTTTTAGTAATTAAACCTGGGGATTAATTATCAATTTTGAACATGTGTAAAAGATTAGATCAGCTTTCCAACTCGTGCTGATAAGGGAAAATCCCGTATTGTATCATTGGAGAGATTATGTGGGAAATCTGAGTTGAACTAATAATTTCGGGAAAAGTAAATATCTACCATAAACAAGGAAGCAACATTTAGCGTGTTATGGTTCAACGCAGGGCCGGGAGAAATTAGCTGGAAATTACACTGCAATATGTTCTGGAACTTTCCCGGTAATGATGTGTGTGACTGTAAATGCAGAATGTTTGTCGGTATATCGCCTCCACATATAGCCAGGGGGCATTCGTGCATTCTTGTTCATTCATTCACCTGCAGTCCGCTCAATTCGTTTCTGAATGATATTCAGTTGGTTCGTCATATCACGATACAACAATTTATCAATATATCACCCAGCCCTAACTCAAAGTTTGAGAGGGTGACTGTTACGATCGGGGAAATTCGTGGTATAATATGACAATTAGCCAAATTAGCAAAAAAAAAAAAAAACATTGTGGCGAGTGGTTAAAACTGTAAAATCACAGAGAATGCACGAGGATGGGTTAAATTTGTGGGAAGGGACGAATTCCTGAAGGAAGTTGCAAGTATTTCATTCTTTATTTACAAAGGTATAAACATGACCCGTCCCAAAGACTCACCTGGACAAGAGTTCGGTCATGTTCTCCTCACTCATTCCTCCAAACACCTTGAACTTCTTCAGGTTGCAGACATGTGTTTTCTCATACTTGCCGTAGGTGATGCTTAGTACAATGGCTGGTCTCTCCAGTTTTAGGATCAAGTACTGTAAAAGTGCAGAAGAGCATTAATGTTATCAAATATATGGGAGGGATCCGGTATCAGACATGATACAAGCCTACAAAAGGGGTTAACCCGGGTCTTGATCAGAGTCCAGCGGACTCAACAATTTTCCTGCACAAACACTGCAGATTCAACACATCAGTCAAAAAACATGAATAGTTAGGAGTGTTTGAGTGGGCAGAAATCATCATGCTGTGCTGGACTCTGACCTTCCACATCCACAGCCGTGGTTTCCGTTTGTAGAAATGCTGCTAAAGATGTGGATTGAAAAATACAAGTCATAAACTCGACTGATTGAACCAGATGGTTAGAACACGTCACCGGGCATGATGAGTAACGTAAATGCTGGATGGATTACAAGAAGAAGATGAAGTCATTATACCATCTGTATGATGTAATTCTGATGTGAATCAGTTCCAAAAAGTACCAAACGCTTACTTTCCTCTCAGGAATTCAAAAACGAAGCAAATCTATATGAAAACTCTTTTACAGGAAGACACTCAGAATTTTCAAGATCAGGTTTCATGTTAGGGGTTACAAATGGTAAAAAAATGATTATCCGTGATAAAGATTTTAATCTTCAAAGACATATGATAGCTGGTCTTTCAAGTTCCAAAATTTGGGGGAGTAATCATACCAAACAATGATTTTTACACCTATCTGAAGTTGGCACAGAATGGGCATGTCGCGAATACTGAATAACACCTACACTGAGTAAAAACTGTGACGAACATTAAATAGGAGGAGCTTTTTTTCCCAGTTAAAGGCAACTGAGTGAGGCGGAAAAACATGAAAGCTGCCATTGTGACATTCTGATTTTCAAGGTAAGATTTGCTGAAAACATTGTGGACACTGAAAACAGAATGTGAAATGCTAAATGTTTGGTTAGATAGTTATGTGCACATATGCTATATGTGATAATTGATCATTCCTTGATACTCTATAGTTTACCATGAACCAATGTCTTGAGAATGCTCCATACAAAATTATTCTTCTGTTGCACAGTGAAAATTTTCAGTGACGTCAACTAGTGGAGAAGGTAGCACTGTAGCGCCATAAACCTCGTGTATACAGTTGTGTTCAAAATAATAGGAGTCAAACATCACTAACCAGATCACTCAGTGTTTTTGGAACAAATATTTCTGCATGGTAAATAATTGATAAGTAGTTGCAGTAGAGTAATAGGAAACCAAGAGACCCAACAATCATGAACTGCATGCTCCTGAATGTGTTTTCAATGATTAAATGAGAGGGACATGTTCAAAATAATAGCAGTTGGTACTGTGAAGTGCAATTAATGAGGGCAATCAGTCTGTGCAAAACAATATCAAACAAGTGGCCCTTATTTAATGACAAACAAAGGCAGCTAATGTTGTACATGCTGATCATGGTGCATTACTCTCTGTAAACACCAGAGCAAAATGGGTTGTTCCAGACATTGTTTTAAAGAACAGCGTACTTTGATTTAAAAGTTGACTGGAGAGGGGAAGACATAAAGAAGTGCAGATAATTATAGGCTGCTCAGCACAAATGATCTGAAATGCTTTCAAATGGCGACCAAAGACAGAAAGACATGGCAGAAAAAGCAAAACTAGCATCTGAATGGATCGAAGAATAGCCTGATTGGTGAAGCCTCCGCCAATGAGCAGTTCTAAGGAGATCCAAGATGATCTAAACTTACCTGTGTGTACTGTAACAATTAGAAGACGCCTGTGGGAAGCCCAGCTAACAGCAAGAAGCCCCCGCAAAGTCCCATTGTTGTAAAAACAACATGTACTTAAGAGTTTACAATTTGCCAAAGAACACATTGCTTGGCCTAAAGAGAAATGGCGCAGCATTGCCTGGAAAACCTGTTCACAGGTGCCAAAAGTTGGTTGAAACCATGCAACACAGATGTGAAAAAACAGGGGTTATACAACTAAACACACTTCACCCTCGATATCCCGTACTACAGATTTCCCGTACAAAATCCGCCATCGGACATTGTTCGGTATTGCCGGAAAAATGCTCAGACAAGTCCGGGAACTGATGATGTAAGTCCGGGTCTGTCATGATCTTCCAACTTCCCTCCTGTCCGGCCCCTTCCCATTCGAGCGGATGGACAAAAAAAGAAACAGCAGATGGGCACAAAATAATGTCCGATGAACACATTTTCGCATCAGTGACGGGAGAGCTGAGTGAAAGTGAGGACAGTGACGACAATCCAGAACCCACATTTAAAATGAATGTGATAAAAGAATGCGCTGATTCGCTCCTTAAGTTTGTGGAAACACAATATTGTGTATTGAGTGTCGGATAAGTGTTGTAAAAGTCCGGGACTGCTGCTGAATAATGGTTTTGGAATAATGGTGATTGCCGGACCGATTATGGTAAATGTCCTGAAAGGGTAGGGACACTGGACATTAGCGATTGCTGGATTTTTTTAGGTTCCCAGACAGGCTACCCCCCAAATGACCCGGAAAACCGAGGGTGAAGTGTATTAGTTCAGTGATTCCCAGGAAAACTAAACTTTTTTCAGTTTATTCATCAAATGTTTGAGTTTGTACAGAAAAATGCAAACACTGCTATTTTTTAACTACCTAATATTCCTTTTTCTTGACTTTTTGTAAAGAATTACACAAATTAGATTCATTTTTTTTCAGGTGTTGATTTGGAATTGAATATGCAGTGTTCAATGCATTAGCGTGTATGGAAATAAAAGATTGAATAAGGGTCTTGAGCTTTACTCAATTTTTTATACACACTGTTATTATTTTGAACACAACAATACATCAAGGCCGTTACAGTTTTATACCACGATGCTATCGAGTATTTAAAATAGGCTTCTACAGCTATTAACAAACTATTAAATCAGAGCTCAAAATAATGTTTCCAAAACAACAATCTTCATGAAATGTGATATAACTGAAGAATCTCCAGTCCGATCTCTTTCAAACGACCTTCAGATAAAATAAGAAACCAGTATGTTACCAATGAGTAGAACAATGTATGGCAAAGATGCAATATATCAACATTAACAACATTCAAAATAAGCAATACTGAAGACTGATCCTTCGTTACAGATGAAAATAGCCTAAATGTACCACCATTATGTGCCTGGTAGGCGCATATAATAAATACTCTGCACAAGTAAATAAAACATTTGTATGATTAGCAATTGTATCTAAAATGACAAACAATGATTCCGGCTGCCCGTTTATTAACAAACAATCCCATAACACAACCAATGATCTCCTTGCAATCCGATCTTGATCCGCATGACTGGACTTCTGAATAGCTTAGACACTCAGTAAAGGGTGACAAAGACATATCGCTGTTTTCTTCTACTGTAATATACAAGTCTTATTCATTACAGTTTTAAACTGATGGCAAATTAACTCAAACAGCAGCTGCTTGATAATCTACACACTGCTGTGTTTTAATTCCTGTTTCTGGTAGTTACTGAACAATCTGAGTTTCATACAAAAGAGAAACACATGTCCTGTGTTTTTTAAAAACTTATATAACACAATTTCACCATGTTCCAAGCCTCCACACATTTTACTGCTGTAACCTGCGAAATCCAGCCTTGCATTCCACCACCATTTGAGCACACACAAAAATGCCAACGCAGTCCAGAGGGAAAAGTAAGTGACAATTGACACTCCGGGTTAAAACAATGCAATACAAAGCTGTTTACATGAACAGATAGATGTCAGTGACAGGCTATCATTGTACTAATCAAGAGAAACACTGAAACAAGGGCATCCCTGTTCACGGTCATTGTTAGTCCGGTTTATGTTTCTTGCCTTTGCCATCTCTGAAAATCATTCAGTCCACATAAAGCCCCTTTAACAAATAACCTCCAAAAAAAAATGAATTAAATTCAATTAAACAGGTGTAGTTCTGACAATTATCACCAAACAAAACACTTTGAAGTGCGAGATATCATGACTTTTTCTCCCCAAATAAGAGCTAAGCAACGTAAACAAACCTAAGGGGCACCAACTTACTGACCTGAATTTTGCACTTTGTATTCATAAAAACCTGGGACGTCATTTTTGGAAAGTGGATCAGGTGGCAAATTTGCAGTAGCAAGAGAGTCAAACATCACGACACACCAAAGTCAAAAGACGAGTATTAAAAATTTAATCTGAACGAAAAAGAGCAAGAAGTGAACACAATAAGGATTTTTATCCCGGCTCAGTGGAGGAGGTGGCAGGCACTACGGGAAGACTGAAATCTTCAAACACATTCAGATACAGCCGGATTTGTGTTTGAATAATAAGTACATTTACAGCATTTAGCAGAAGCTCTTATCAAGAGTGACTTACAAAAGTGCCTTTTTTTGTCTTGATATACTGCATTAATCCCACAGGGGAAATTATTGCCTCTGCATTTAAAGTGAACATCCAAAGTGAACGTCACTGAATTGTGTGCACATAAACTTCGGCACTGTTTGAGTTTCTGCAAATGAAAGTTAACGGTGGCAAGTTCTCGAAACACTTTTTTACCCTGTTATTGGTGTCAAACTGAGAAATGAGTAATTACATTTCTGTTTTGGCGAGAATATTTAGATGTGTTAAATAGTCCTGCTTTTCAAAAACTGTGGCGTTGACCATGCATAGGGAACTTTGCGCAGGATATGCCTTTAAATATACAATGCATATCACCATTAATTCAGCGTGTAATCACACTGTGCTTTGCCCAGAGACAGGTGAGTAATAATAATAATAACGCTGTTTTTAAACAACGCTTGAGTGAGCAGACACGTCTCATTTGGCAAAACGTATTTGCAGTCAGTTCCTTTGTCCTCGCTTCTCATCCTGTCTCCTCACATCCTCCGAGTACAGGGTGTGGAAGGGAGCAATGAAGTATAATTAAAGAAATGAAAAGGACGCATACCATCTTGACTTTTGGCCAGAAACGGCTCTCTGGCATCGAATATGCAATCTCATGGTGAAAAGATGTTTGCATGCTGCACTACTGTGAGGTTTAAAACACTTCATAAATTCCTAGTCACCACCAGATGACTATTAATGTAAAAATGCATATTTAATGAATGTACAGTGAGTGCCTTCTTCAATGTTAACTGCAGCAAGCACCGGTGCACACCTCACACAAATATCTCCCTACTTTGTATGTGTAAACATGTAAACTTTCAGTAATGTGTGAAATGAGCTACTTCGTGAAGGAACTTGCGTGGCAAGGTAAAAGCAAGACCACAAAATTGTAGGAGTGTTGCGAAATCAGGGGTTAAAAGTTGAAAGTGGATTCAAAAGCACCGCATACATGACGCTCTCAGTTTCCTCTCTGCCTAACCACAAGACCGTCTGCACTGCCTGATGTGTGCCAACACAGCTGCCTGCTTCCTCTTTCCATTTTAAGATTAGCCAGAGTACGAGCCAGAGTGTTTCATCTTCAGACAAAACAAATCTAGCAGACCACAGACCCAAAAGCCGCGCCTGAAACCTGTGGTTATATCCTCTTAATGCAAAAATGGCGATCCCTACCATTATGGAGTTGGGATTTGAACTGGTTTAGAATCACTGCGTACATCAGGGGGTTTTCATAAGTGGCATTAGAACTACGGAGTCAGATTTGAAAAAAAAAACCTGATCAGAAATGAGTGAAGGCTCAGCAGTCAGGGTTTAGGATTTTGGGACTGGTTTAGAAGCAATGCCACTGCCAGCGATCCTGCTTAAGACCCAGAACACTTGATCACTTAGCTACATGCACCATATCTTATTTGTAAAATGGAAAAAGTCATTAAGCTGCCATTAATGATTACACCAGTGATTTTTTTTTTTGTGCGACTATATTTTAATACAAAGTGCCAATAGATTCTTGACGAGTCTCATGAAATGGCTGCGATTTAATTCCAAACACTATCGTCATGTGAGAAAAAAAAAACAATTTTTTTCCCCTCTGCATTTGTACACAGGAGCACTTCACTCTCTTTAATGCAGTTCCTCCAGATTAAAGTAATCTAATCAAAAAACAACTATAAGAAATTTTTTTTTCTTTCAATCATTCATTCACCAAATATTTCAAAAAAAGGTTTTTTTTTTTTTGCATAGTGAATCAGTGAATCTAACTTCTTATAGGTGTTTTTTGTAATTTTGGGGATAATTTGGATGGGTACAGGAAGAATAACAAATGTTTTTCATGATTTCCTGAAATTATTACGTGTACAAAGGAAATGAGGTTACCTCTACCATACGTTTTACACACAGTGTTAAGAGATTCCCTGATTTCAGACTGGATCTTTGCTGCCAACAAATAAAGTCTGAATGATTGCGGACCATAAGTTCTTTTTGAGGAACAAAAAAATGCATTACACTCAAGAAACTTTTGAGGAAACTATATTTTAAGAGCATACTGCAACTTCCAACCATCTGATGCAATCCATTAAAAATCATCACAACACAAGACAGACACTGCAATCCACTGTTCTTAAAAGAATTCTGCTTAGGCCTTGAAAGATTTTCTTTTTTTAACAAGATTCGGTCAATTCAGAGTAATGAATTATGTGTACTTAGTTTTGTTTCCTTGACTGGAGGTCTGCATGCAAACTGTATTATA
>JAOUQZ010000014.1:12311288-12325384 GCA_028564935.1 Neosilurus hyrtlii | reverse complement strand
ATATATATCCATCTATCTCTCTCTCTCTCTCTCTATATATATATATATATATATATATATATTTATTTATTTCTCTCTCTCTATCTCTCACTTTGTATATATATATATATATATATATATATATAATGTGTGTTTGTGTGTGTGTGTGTGTATTTACTGTATATAGGGCTTTATGTATTTAAAATATCTATTTAATATATGTATATATTAGGCTACCTGGGAACATGATTAAAGTATACTAAAACAAGTTTTTTTTTACATGTTTAATTAATTCATGCATTGTCTCAAGTCTGAAGGGAGGAATCATATCTATTTATCCCAAAATAGCAAACCCAAAATAGCAAACCAATCAGATCACACCATTCCCATGCAGTTTTTTCCCCTATAATGTGTACTTTCTGTGTTCCCATGATAAGCTTCACGAATAACATGCAGAACATGCGATGTGTTGTCGTGGCTCATCCACCTCCAAGTGTAAGGTGTTGTGCTTGCCGGGATTATTTACTGCTCACCATGGTTGTAAACAGTCCTTGTATGATTTATTATAGACTTCCTGTCCGATCAATGCAGTTTGGTCATTCTCCTGTGATCTCTCCCATCAGCAAGGTGGTTCAGCTGTCAGACCCTCTGTTCACAGCATGGTTTTGTTGTTGTTGTTGTTTGCACAATTATTTGTGGGAATGTGAAATTCTCAGGAATTCACTAGTTTCTGAAATAAACAACGATGCCATGCTTAGTATCAGATGGGTCACAATTTCCTAAATTCTGACGATTGATGTGAATATTAACGGAGGATCCTGACTTATCTATTATGCAACCAGTTTGTTTACAATTTCCCATGCACATTAATTAGGCTACTAAGGAAATATCATTGGTTGCTATTATCATATCTAAACACTGAATGGTGGATCTCATCGATGGACGTGTTAATAGGAAGAAATAACTAAAAACAAACTGCTAATACAAATAACACCAGGCTTCTCCGTTCCTAAACTTCTGATCCGTTCTTCTGAGTGAGTCGATTCGCTCGATTCACTTAAAGGAGTCTTTTCTGTAGACCGATTCCTTCGCTCATCACTATTACGGCAGCGTATAAAACTCAAACCGAGTCCAACCCCAGCCGTTTGTCGGAGTTCTTCACTGCGGACGGGGTTCGTGAACATGCGCGGTTTAAGGGATCGCAAAGTCGCGATCAGATTCCTTGTAGAAAGTGACGCACTTTGGTAAGTCGCGCTGTTTTGGTGGGGTTTTTCCTCTTTCCTCCTTCAGTGCCGGCGTCATCAGTGCGCAGGGTAAAAGCGGAACCGCGCGCGCTGGGCTCAAGCAGGATTATAAAGTGCGCACGAGACGAACCGGGCTTGCTGATCCCTGTGTGAGATTATTATTATTATTATTATCATTATTATTATTGTTGTTGTTGTTGTTGTTGTGATGTTTATTATTATTATTATTATTGTGATGTTCGTTATTATTATTATTATCATTATTATTATCATTATTATTATTATTATTATTATTATTATTATCATTATTATTATTATAATTATAATAATAATAATAATAATAATAATAATAATTAATATTATTAGTATTAATATTATTACTATTATAATTATTATTAATATAATTATCATTATTATTATTAGCATTATTATTATGATAATTAATAATATTATTATTAGCATTATTATTATTATTATAATAATAATAATTATTATTATTATTAGCATTATTATTATTATTATTCTTATTATCATTATTATCATTATTATTATTATTATTATTGTGATGTTTATTATTATTATTATTATTATTATTATTATCATTATTACCATTATTATTATTATTATTGTGATGTTTATTATTATTATTATTATTATTATTATTATTCTTATTAATGTTTGCCTTTAAACCCACACGGCGCATGATGCAGTTCTGATGACTTATTTTGTGCTTCTTGATGATGATGATTTTTTTTTATGAGGTTTTTTCCTCGTTGGAAACCTAAACATTCCTGTTGAAAATGCATGCCTGTGACTTCCTTATTATGAAGCAAATATTCTTGTAATTCCTGTGAAACGCTCACAGTGGGCGCAGTTTATGAGTATGAGTTCGGACATGCTCTGAGTGCTTTATAAAACTTGCCAAAGGTTTATTTCTCCGTTATGACGTCGTGTCCTGGATATGCACCTTTTATAAATGTGCTTGCTATTAATATAATGGTGCAGATTGTGTGCATGTAGCTGATGGTGCACATGAGGTGTTGCGATGTGGAAAAAGTTTTGATATGACATTAAGCCTATATTATCATACAAGGGAGTGACGCCACTGCCTTTCTACACCTGATGACTGGCTGGAAAGTGCGCGCTGCCGTCTGTGAAGTCGAGCACACGCACACCACGTAGGTCGGGTGCAGCGAGCGCCAGAGAGAGAGAGAGAGAGAGAGAGAGAGAGAGAGTGGGGGGGTGTTTATGTCATACCATAATCTATAGTAAACTAGTTTTCCTCAGCTGATTGGCTGTCTTAATGATGCACACTAGTGTACTGCTGATTTGGTAGAATCTTTGAGTGTTAAAATGAAGCAGTGCGCCTCAGGTTAATGTGAGGGTAGGACACTCATTTTGCATGGAAACATGACACAGGAAGATTGCTATTCTGCATCTGCCCGTTTGCACAACTCGCAGAGAGTCCGCTTAGTGTGAGAATAACAATACCAGGTGGATATCAGGTGTCAATGATGCACACAGCTCGGATATCCCATCCTACTGAAATTGGTGCTTCCCTCACCATTGGATGGTTTAAAGACCTTACTGTATCTTGTATCTTTCCCAAAATGAAAGCAGAAGGTGTTTTGATGTCATTTTGATGCCACGACTGACACAGAAATGATTCTGTAAATAAATACTCCATGAATCCTTTATGGCAGAAACAGATCTCATGAATCATATATATATATATATATATATATATATATAAGCCTGATAGATATCTGTACTGATGGGTGTCGCAGGCTGGTGTTATAAGAGTAGCACGGCTCCGTTCAGGGTTGAATCAGCTTCAGCACCAGAGGAAATAAATAAGTAAGTCTCACGTGGGTTTCCTGTATTCGGTTATGGTTTCGGTAACACAGAGTTTTCTCTTCACTGCTTTCCACACTCGGATTTCCACATTCATTTATATCACCCGTCGTTTAGTTTAATTATCTGTTCATCAAGTTCATATTATGTACAGTGGCTTAGTGGTTAGCACGTCTGCCTCACAGTAAGTAGGTATTGGGTTTGGGTTCCGGGGTTGTGTGTGTGTTGCCCATGAGATGGACTGGCGAGCTGTTCAGACTGTGTCTTGCCTTCATCGAAAACAGATAGGTTCCAGCCTCCCCATGACCCAATAGGATTAACCAGTTTGGCAAATGGATGGATGAATGTTCCATATGGGGTTGGTCATGATCACAAAGGACTGATTGTGTCATGACACAGAGTTACCAGTCAGTTCTCACATGTCCCTACTCCCAGCATGCACCTTTCCAGTCTGAGAACCTAAGTAAAAATCTTTCAAATTTAAAAAGATATGAAAAAATATGACATATCTTATGGTGGTCCCTCCATGTAGTTTGTCTTTGTTGTTAGTGTTTTCATTGCACAGGCTATACATAACAATCAATTATGCGCGGGCTATACAAGACAACCAATCATGTGCGAGCTTTACATAACAGCCAAGCGTGGTGCAGGACCCTGAAGTGAACCCTCTGTCCCATCTGTCGAAGCTCCACTCAATTCATAGGACAAAAAAAATGCATGTTGTTGAAATCGGGGAGGAAAACCTCCATTGAATACGTTATTTATCCCTGAGGAAACTGTGTGCACACATTTGCTCCATACCAAGTAAAGAATAAGATAAAGCTAAAGTGTCAATATAAAGAGAAATATATATATATACACAAACACACACACACACACACACACACATACAAACAAATATACATACGGATATCTAAATACAAATATATATATTCTAGCCCAGCAATGGCCTGGCGAGCTGTCCAGGGTGTACTCTGCCTCAGAGTCGGCTGAGATGGGTGCCAGCCTCCCTGGTACCCTAATTAGGGTAGAGCGGTTCAGAAAATGAATGAATGAATATATATTCTCATTTCTATATAATACAAGTTACTCATATCTATAATCAGATACAGAAGGAATCCTGTCAGTGAGTAAAAACTGTATCCCAGAGTAGATAAAAGCTTTATATTGGTCATTTCTTTGTACAAAGAGTATTTTGTTTCATGTCATGTTCACGTCAGGAGCCAATTCAGGAAGTTCTGTGCGTGCAATCTGATTTCGTGAGAAATTCATTTGAATTTAAAGAGATCGGGTTTGGTTGCGTATTTTGTAAGTATCCCAGCACTGGTTGTTCTGGATAAGAGCGCCTGCCTGTAGACTAATTTTCTTGTAAATGTAAATGTGGATGTAAATCAGGGGAAAAACTGAAGATGATATAATAGCTGACGCTGTTCGTAACCTTAACCTTAACCTTGTATCTGTTCATGGAGCTGGAGATGTGCACATAGTTAGAAATTTGTGCACATGACACCATCATGAACCAGGTCTATTTCTATGCAAATCTACATAGGCATAGAGAGTAGACGTCTCACACATAGGACAGTGCAATGGGGAAAAAGAGCTCTCAAACACAAGTTCAGACACAAGCGGCTGTTTTGTTGCTTTGTCGGCAACGCCTTTATTCCAGCTCTGCTGTTGTGGATCTCATGTGATGTTACAGCGATGATGTTGCTGTGACATCAGTGCTGTAACCAAGGAATAACATCCGGGTGGCGTAGGGGTTAGCACGTCCGCCACGTAAGAAGGTTCGAGTCCTGCACTTTGCTCGGGCGTTTCTGTGTGAAGTTTCCATGTTCTCCTGGTGCTTGCGTGGTTTTCCTCAAGGTACTCAGGTTTCCTCCAATAGTCCAAAGACATGCCATTAGGCTAATTGGCTGTTCCAAGTTGCCCCAGGTGTGAGTGTGAGAGTGAATGGTTGTGTGTCTGTATGGCTTTGCGATGGTCTGGCGAGCTTCGGCCAGTGATGGCTGAGATAGGCTCCGGACTCCCCGGGACCCTAATAGGATTAAATGAGTAAGGGAGTACGATGAAGTGTAATCGCTGGTAATACTAGACTTCATGATAAATGACATATTGTCCTCTGTGAAGTGGTTCCACAACACCGCTGTATATACAGTAACAACATCATTTTCTCGTGGTCATGTTTGAGTCTGAGCTTTGGTTGGGTTGATGGTCCTCTTGAGAACATGATCAATCAGAACGGTGTAAACACTCAACCTTTTGCTAGGATATGAGTTCAGACCACACACAGGAAATAGGTTTCCCACTTCAGTCTATCAGATAAATCAAATATCTGGACTTGAGTGGAAATATCAGTCTAACCCAAATGTTTACACCCTCATGCGTCTCCTACTGAACAATTTTAACCAATCCGATCCACATTTATTTATAAAGCACTGAACAAAAAGCCGCCAGTTGAAACAAAGTGCTGTACAGAGGACAAAGAGATAGACAACGATTAAATACATATAATAATATAGTAATAATATAATAATACATATTTCAGAATAAATTTTTGAAAAAAATCCTAATCTATCACACCAAACAAGCTCCTGTCTGCTTTGTGTGTTTTGGTAGCCTGGAAATTGACTAACTCGGTAAAAGAGATCCGAATCTTTGCTAAGACGTGGACGAAACGGGATGCAGTAAGAACTTAATGAGGGAGTCGTACCGACGGAATTGTTATAGTTACCAAAACCTCGTAGGGACTTCACCAGTGTAGTACAAGCGTGGTGCAAACTTGTTGAATGGAGATGTGGACACATGGAATCTTGCAGAACAAAAGAAAAAGTGCAAGAAATGCATTCAGTGAGGTTTTCAGGATGCAGCACGTCCTTCATGATCTTCGTCTGAGTGTGATGGGGCGTAGGGTGTAGGCGTGGGATGAGCAATGATAGCATACGGAACCGATATTATGAGATTATGACGATCATGATCACGATGGCTGACAGTCGTTTGAATTAAGTGACTGTCAGAAAACATGACGTCTGGCCACGCCCCTTTTTTCTGTGCATTGAAGTTGATGCCATCAATCTGCGATAGTTAAAGAGCATGATCTCTTGATCTGACACATAACAGACAGTTTCATAAGCCTGTTACTTTTAGAAAAATTAAGGAGTATGACTTTAAACTGAATTTGTGGTGTGAAATCACTGATATAATATCATTTGAGTTTTTTTAGCATCTGTATTTCTGTCAAAATGCTCAAAGAATATTTGACATGAAATTTATAGAATTCTGTCGGGTGCCTTAACACGTACTTTTATTTAACTAAATAAGTGTTTCCCTATAAGGACAAATCGGGAAACATGCGTCAGGCTCTTTTACCATATATGGAATGGCTTGGCTTCGGTAATCCCTGACGGAACTTTGTTCTTGTAAGTGCATGCTGTAGTCGAACAAGGCGTGGTTTTGATGTGTTCAGCGCTCGGACAAGGTTAACGCGAGCGATCTCCTTTAACAGGGAGGTGAGAGTATGTTGTGTTAGCACCACGTTGACATTATATCACATCACGTTTAAGTATAGCTACATCGAGCACTACTACATGTATGGAAGAATAATAAAGTATTAACCCAGACACCCAGTCTGTTTGTCCCGAGCACCTATTCTGCTGAAAATGTAGGAAGTTTAATAAGAAGGGTCGGTCTGTGTGCACAGATGGTGGTGTTACATGTTCTTTATTACGCATTATTAGTCCCTGGGCTGTTCTTTCTGAGCCAGACGTATCCACACGCCGAAGAAGAATGAGATTAGCACTTCATCTAAAGCAAGCAATTGGTTGCTGATGTAATGGGTGTCTGCTGCGTGAGGATTTACAGTGTGTGTGTGTGTGTGTGTGTGTGTGTGTGTGTTTGTGTGTGTGTGTGTCTGTGTGTGTGTGTGAAAGCAAACAGCAGCCATTCTGGCTGTGAGGAACTTGAGAAACTAGCTTAGTATCATAACGGTGGATGATCTGCTAGCACGTTCACTCACCTCTCCTGCAGATCACCTGTCTGCTTGAGGAACATTCGGGCATCACACAGCGTCGGACGTCAGCTGACTTGCTGTAAGCTGCTCAGAGTTCTGATGAGTCAACACTGGCAAAGCTACTGATGCAAATATACTGCAAAGCCAAGATCACACGCCCTCGAGAAGGAAACAAGGAACTCTGGCAGCACCATTTTCCAGGCAAAGGCGGTTTTATTGACTTTTCTGTGGCATACGTTAAACATGTCGAAGTGGAGACCTTTGTCTGTGGGAGTTGCTGTTTATATTGGTTTAGTGGTGATGGCCATGATTTAAATTCAAACAAATGCATGTTTGTGTAGTTGGGATGACTGCAGTATAGGAGTGTGTGATGAGGTTGTCATTATTGTGACGCACCGCAGCTTGTCAGTGGTTTTGAAGTCAGCTTTTCCTGTCCTGGCAACCTAGATCACATGCCAAGTTTAGTAAACCAAGCAATCATATCAGTAACAAGCTATACATATATTATAATTGGATAACGGTGCTGACTATGCTATATGCTCACTATCGAAAGACTCTTCTGTTCATGTGTCTGTGATATGGTGATGTCTCAGTTGTAGAACTACTTGTGTGTGTGGTCACGCATCTGTTGTTCTTATGTGAGTGCGTATGTTTACATTCGACGGTGGTGAGCAGTGACGCAGGAGAAAAAAAAAGCCACACAGAAGCAGAGGTTGTGGTGCAGAGACCGAGAGAGAGAGGAAGGGAGGGAGGGCTAAAATGAGACAGCTGGGAAGCTGAACAAGAGGTCGTACACAGTAAAAGAGAGAGAGAGAGAGAGAGAGAGAGAGAGAGAGAGAGATAGAGCAAAAGTGAAACACAGATGAGGAAAGATAAGGATGGTCAGGCACTGAAAAGGAACGGGAGGGGTGGAACAGTGAGACAGAACACAGACGAGATATACTCGGCAGAGTGCGCCGCAATTAAACTGCGTAACAAACCAAAAATCCAGCTTTTAAAACTGCGTCACTAATAAACGGAAATTCTCTGCTCACATAACCAACCCAGAAACCCAGATTTCACCAACAGCACCAACAACACAAACAGCACCACAGAAGCATCATGACTTGGCAAAAATAAATAAATAAAAATATGGCAGAGTATGATGCTTAAAGATATTTTTCTGACATCATGAGATCATACTGAGTCATTTAGTGTTTAACAAGCAACAAGAAGTCAGTGAAAGGGTTTAAAAAATATTTGTTAACACTGTCTTCCAGTATATGAAGGTAAAACGTAATATTGTGATGAAAATATTTGTGAACACCGGTTTTATGTAAGACTCTTGTCACTCATTCACTTACCCATTTGCCAAACTGCAAGGCAGGGCACACCCTGAACAGTATGCCAGACCATCGCTGGGCCAACACACACACAACCACTCACACCTAGGGGCAGTTTGGAACAGCCGGTTAGCCTAATGTGCATGGAGGAAACTGGAATACCCTGAGAGAACCCACACAACAACAGGGAGAACATGCAGACTTCACACAGAAACACCGGGGACTTGAACCCAGGACCTCCTTTCTGTGAGGTTGACATGCTGTCATGCTCCCCGACTTTAATCTCATGTACTGTAAGTTTTAGGCATGTGCGAGGAAATGCTGTAGATCAAAAATACCTCTGAATATCATGAAAAATGTTTCTGTACTGAAAAAAATATTACAGAGAGCAGTAAACAGTAATAAATTAAACCAACGATGGCCTGGCGAGCTGTCCAGGGTGTACTCTGTCCTCGCACAGAGTCGGCCGAGATGGGCGCCAGCCTCTCGGCGACCCTAATTAGGATAAAGTGGTTCAGAATGAATGAATGAATGAATCTGGTGAGTTTTATTGAACGTGTTGCGGAACCAGCCAGGGTTCTTCCGGAGATTTTTATTACTGCACTTGCTTCTTATTTATGCGACAAATCCCAGAAGCCTTCATTAAGGGCTTGTGTGTGTGTGTGTGAGTGTGTGTGTGTGTGTGTGTGTGTCTGAAAAGTGTTATCATATAATACAATGCTTTCTATAATCCCCTGTGACACCCAGCCGCGTTCCTGCTACGTCCCACTACATCCTCAAAAAATTGGGTGGATGCAATAGAACCTGTACAATGTAGTAGGAACACAGTAGAAACTGACACGGATGTGTGGTCTTCATGGACATGGTGAACGTGGAATCTCGAACATGTTAAAAAACAAATTGGGTGTTGACATGGAACGCAGTATAAACTCAAAGAGGATGTAGTAATGACAGCACCGAAGTAGTAACAGCATAACCAAAACTTAGTCGGGACTTCACTGATGTAGGACAAGCGTGGCACAGATTTGTTGAATGTCGAGTCGTCAATAGATTATCGCGATTGCTGTCAATCAGAATTAAATGGCTGTCAGAAAACATGGTGCCTGGCCACGCCCCTTCTTTTTTCTGTATCAAAGCTGCGTTCATTGGGGTGCAGTGTGGTCTTCTTCTGACTGTGATGTGGGGCTTCCTGACATCCAAACATTTTTCTGGAGCATTTGCATTTTTTCTGGAAAACCAGTGTTTGGAAATCGAAATGTTTTTGTACTGATATAATGTAAAAATCATAAGAATCTTTTTACATATCTTTAAGTTTTATTTCATTGCTTTTACAGTATGGCTTTTAGACATGGCTTTTACAGTATTTATTTAAATACTCAATTCTGATTGGTTAACTACATTCATCGGCCAATTATTCTTTTATAACACACTGTTGCTATAGAGCATGTCAATAGTGGGGGGGGGGGGGGGATTAAATCAACTTAATAACTTTTAAATTAGTATTTTGTAAGTAGCTGTGTAATAAGGGGAATAGTATACAGCAAACTGGCCATCATCACAAAATAAACCTCTTCAGGGTGATATAAGACCCTTCTGTGTGTTCAATTCCCATGTACAAAGTAAGATAAAGGCACATTAACATTATGCTAATTATTGATGCAGAATAAATTCTTTTTTATGTAATTTATTACTTTAAGTTTTTAGTACTATAAAGGAAAAAGATTGTTCTGTTTATACATGTTTTTCAATAACATACTAAAAGCTAAGTTGTATTAGATTCTTACTAAGTTGTTAGTATGGTATATACCACCATAAACACTAGCAAGACATTAGACTCTTTTAATTAACTGTGCTTTCTTAACACAAACTCACCAGTGAACTTCAAACTAATGTCCGACTCTCTAATTCATGAAAGTCAGCCACAAATAATAACAATAATCAAAAAGGTCAGCATAGCATGTTAATGACAAATTTGCATGCGATGCTAATATTGTTTTGGAAGCGAGTTTTTTTGGAAAGTCTGTTTTTGATGCAGCAAGCACGATCTCTAACTCGCTTCACTTAATATGGAGAAAAATTGGCTTCTTGAAAAGGAAGAGGTTTTTGAAACTACTTTGCAAGCAATCAACCACAGAGAGCTGCAGAGTGGAGGACATTTCATTTACACATGACTAACTGCTCCCAACTATATCAGCTGAAGTTTTTCCGAACTTTCCCTTTTTATGCTCGTGATTATTTAGGGTTTTGCTTTAAAATGTTTGCATCTCAATGTCTGAAACTGGTTCATGGCAAGAGCCTGAGCTTTTAATGGAATATAAAGTTAGAGATACTCTAAATAAAACCTAGTAAGGTGCCCTTATTACATGGAACAAACTTGTCAAAGACGTCTTTATGCATGATATCTAGCTTGCATTGCTTATTAAGCAGGAACCCCTTATATTTCCCACCCAGCCCGGTTGAAGCCTAACAGTGTGGTCTACTCAATATTTGCACTCCACTTTGCGCTGAAGCCTTGGTTCCCAAGCATTGAATGGGAGAGGAATGTGGCCAGGCAAGCAGACCTGGCAGTGTCCTGTACCCTGTGTTCCACTTGATGTGAAATCACATCTCTCTCAAAATGTCCCTCACAAAGAGCAACTCTCTACGGCTACTTCACTCTACCCATTCAAAACCACATCTATCAAGACCTGGCCTGTGATTGCATGTGTGCATGTGAGAGCAAGCGAGAGAAAGGGAAGGGCAGGTAAGAAACACAATGCACAGCTTTGAAAGTGGCCGTCAAGGAGGGATATGTTTTCACAGAGCAATGTCACAAGCTTGACTTGGCAAATACCATCAGAAATGCTTTGATTGCAAAGCAACCTGAGAGGACAAGATGTTCCCATTGCACAACCTGTTGCTGCCCCTCAGCGGGGACGGGCATCAAAACCATGCACTGCAGAGACAGGACAGTATGCAGGTCAGTGGAGACCTTCCAGATTACTGCAGCGTTTCTGAACTTGTGTGCTTTCAAGTCTTTTCTGTGCCTGCAATCCATTAGAGAATAATTAGCTTGCCAGTTGTTGGCTCAGAGTATCTATTTGGAAGGATAGTCTCTTTTCCATTGTTAATTAAAAGGACATTGGTGTCTGTTATCTCAGCCATCAGTAAGTGTGTTCAGCTGTCTGTGATGTTTCTTCATATCATTTAATCATTCATTTTCTGAACCGCTTAATCCTAATTAGGGTCGCGGAGAGGCTGGCGCCCATCTCAGCCTACTCTGGGCGAGGGACAGCTCGCCAGGCCATCACAGAGCAAAAACACGCCGACTGCCACCCGGTGGCCTACTCTTTACATGCAAGAGCAATGGTTCCTTTACATGCCTCTAACCATAGACAGTGAGAGACATGGCTGGCCTTTGATAACCCAGTTAGCTGCCACCACCTGGCCACCACTGCCCCATGCAAATATCAGTTTTTGCCATTTTGCATTTGTTGCTGTTGTACTGTGTCTTCTTCTTTTTCTTCCTCTTCTTCTTCTTTTTGTTTTCGCTGCTCCTGCTAGGGGTCCCCAAAGTGGATCATACTTATCCACCTCGCTCTGTCCCCTACATCTGACTCTGTCACACCAATCACCCGCATGTCCTCCCTCACCACATCCATTCATCCTCAACATTCTTCCACCAATATATCTTTCATCCCTCCTCTGCACATGTCCAAACCATCTCAGTCTGGCCTCTCTTACGTTATCCCCAAACCTGTTCTGTTGCCCTATCATATTCATTTCTTTCTCTGTTATTCATTCTTGTCACTCCCAGAAAAAGTACAGCATCTTCATCTCTGCCACTTCCAGCTCCATTTCCTGTCTTTTTTGCCAATGCCGTACATCATAGCTGCCATAACTTCTGTCTTGTACACCTTTCTTTTTACTCTTACAGATACCTTTCTATCACAAATTGCTCCACGCATCCCACCCTGCCTGCACTCTCTTCTTCACTTCTATGTGGTTGGTGCAAACTATTCATGCATTCATTCCTTTTCAGTAATATTAGGATTTTGGTGGGTCCAGAACCACCTGCATCTCTGGAACACTGGCAGTAAGATGGTATTCCACCCTGGATAGGCTACTAGAGCACTGCAGGGCATATTACACACAAACATTCATACTCCTTCACACATGGAGCAACATAGCAGAGCCAGTCCATCTACTGTCGTGTTTTTAAAGGATCCTTGAAGGATGACAGCCACTCAATCCACCCTGGACTGGAATTAGCAACAACTAAATTTAGACGAATGTTTAAAAATGACTCCTCAAAGCTCCTACTTCATCATTACAGATGGTAAACAAACTGTAATCTGGAACATGTTGAAAAGCGTAAAAGTTCCTCTATTCGTTATCATGGAGACACTCTAGTGTCTTGCAGTTTGGACAGCATTAGATAAACATTTATCGTAATATGAAATAATCATTGGCCCTTCCATCAGAACATCTTGTGTTGTTCTGAATTAATGGTAATGGGTCATTTTCAGCTTTTGGCAGACTTTTAGTTTGGACGCAACATTAACAAATTCCAACGTGCTGAACTATTGATGAGTCCTCCGCGGTACAGAAAGACGCCGAGCGCCAGGGTCGCTTGTTTTCTTGGGGAGCAAAGCCTTTTTGGTCAAATGGAAATCAGGTCAATTCCTCAGAGGAAAAGAGAGCCTCATCCCGTATTTAAAACCACACCATCCCTCTCTGCCTCTGTGAGGAGTCTGATGGATCTGAACGCAGTATAGAAGGAAAGCACGCAAACAGATCAATGGGACCCATTTGCACAGCATGTTGTCTGTCTCTTCACCGGGCCTGATTTGCAACCTCATTACTGTTCACCGGGCTTATCACGTCTTGAGCTCAAACACATCTATCTTTTCATTCTTGAACAACCATGAAACAGCTGAGTCATGGCCCTAGTAAACATCCGGTGATGCAGTAGGGCATTAGAGAGTCACAGCCAGGGCAGTTTAAACAAAATGTAGCCTGTAAATCTTCCTAGTATGGCAACAGAGCCTGGTATGAACGACTGCTTTTTATTTTCAAATCGTTCCTTTATATAATAAGAACACTTACATGCCTTCAGGTTTTGTGCTGCTGCTTAAATAATAAATCACATTTGTGTCAAATGTCTTAATTCAAACAACTATTAAAGACTATTAGACAACTACAGGCTGTGCTAGCTTTCAACAAGGGGCAATTAAATGTCAAGCTGACGGAGGCGTTCCATACAGTAAGGTGCTAAACTGTAATTATTGGGCAGCTGAAGGCAGGTTTGTAATGAAGTGAAGGCTTGGAATTTGATTTATGAACAAACACTGGTGTTGGAATTGATCTACATTTTTTAAAGGATATTATGATTTATACCACTGAGTTCTTTATTCTGATTGGCCAGAGGGAGAGCATCGACTGTAACTAACCGGTTTATATTGATGTGCTTGTTCTAATACGCTGTTGTTTGTATAGTAACCACAAAAACAGCGACTAACAATTCTGACTCTTTACATAAACTCTCACTCACCTAATCCTATCAGGGTCACAGGAAGGCTGGAGCCTCTCTCAGCTGACACTGGGCCAAGGCGGGTGCACCATGAACAGCTCACCAGACCATTGCAGGGACAACACACACACACACACACACACACACACACACACACACACACACACACACACACACAC
>JAOUQZ010000014.1:12273655-12275432 GCA_028564935.1 Neosilurus hyrtlii | reverse complement strand
TGTGTGTGTGTGTGTGTGTGTGTGTGTGTGTGTGTGTGTGTGTGTGTGTGTGTGTGTGTGTGTGTGTGTTCAGAGCTGTTATTTATTTATTTAGTCATTTAGTCATTTTATTTATTTATTTATTTATTTATTTGTTTTTCCCTTCACAAACCTCGTGTCCGAAATTGCTCACTTATTCACTACTCCTACACACTACATACTTAAAAGCTGAGTAGGGTTTCCATGGGGTGTTGCCATATCTATGTGCGCTACCTCCCAACTCTGGTTGGAGCGTGATATTTTCTTGGTTAACTTGAGAATATCTTTATAAACACCACCTATTAACTTTTCATTTTCTAATAGATATTGTCCGGTAGGAAAACAAGGTGGAACGTTGGCACATCTGGATACTGAGCGCCTAGTGAGAGGAGATTTGGAGAGAGTATAATTCTGTTATTTTGCCTCGATGATGCGCTTTGTGAAAGATATAGATTTTTATCTGATGCAATCATTATCTCTCCCACACCCCCAATCCTCCTGCTTCGGTTATCCTCTTCTTTATTCGTGAGTTCACAGCCCTGGTCCTGGTTAAATAAAATAACCCAGTGAGCTACCTCACATGCTGAAATTGCAGTAAAATAAACTTTCCACCCCAGTATATAATCTTATATATAAAATGGTACTAATAGTAATTGTCGTGGTTAAAGTCCTAATGCAAAGCTGTTATTTCAGTAGTAAAATAGTCTGTACATAAAAGCCAGGGCTGTGAAGCAATTTCAGTTACAAAGGGCAGTGTTTATTTTAGGCGTCTAAAGTAGATGTACCGCGGGAACCTCTGAGAAAGGGTAATTTTCCCGAGCTTTAGCTGTTATCTGTAATAGAAAAATCAATGCTTGCGTCGTGGTTTAACTGATCCACTCATATAGTCAGTAAGTGCATAAATGGGTCCGACTGACACTGCAGATTAGCTGATGAATGCGAGAATGTTTTGGCATGTCGGCGAGGGGGTTCTCACCTGTGCAGCTGAAAAAAGCACTGTTATCTGTGTCAACATGACCTCACACACTCACACAGTTGTTGTCAGGCCCGAAATAAAGAATGAGCAGCACTGCTTTTGGACAGAGACGGGGAAACAGAACGGGGAGAGGTAGTGGACAGGATCCTCCGGGTGAGTGCAGGAGCGAGAGGATTAAGAGTCGATGTGGTTGCTTACGTTGGGCAGCTTTGTTCCTCTCGATCTGCTTTCGCAGCCACCAGCCGAAGATGCACCATCACAGAAAGCAGCACTACACCAAGCTTGGGCTGTGGTATGTATTATGTAACGGGTGATTGATTCAGATTACCGCACAGCAGTGTAGTCGGGGTTTATGGGTCACAGGTGAAGTCATAATTCCCTGGTATGAAATAAATTTGTTCCCTTTACCAAAGAGTAAGTAAAAGCTCCAAGTGCAAAGCTAACATAATGTAATAATTAAAATAAAGTCAATTCTTTAAGTCAACAACAATATTATTATTAATAATGATAATAATGAGATTTATTTGTAGATGGAAGACAATTAAGCAAGTGTAATCTTATATTGAGTGATCTTTAATTAAGTAATATATATATAGTACAACTCATGTAAATTAAATAAGTGCATAAAAAAGTTCACAAGAAATGACTATATAAAACATCTATAATTTATCCAAAAAATACTAACAACATCAGTTCTACATGATTCGGAAATCAAATCCCTCCTCAGTTTAAAGGCTGAGGTGCTCTAGCGCCCACATACCATTATAAGAGTGTTCGTCTGCT
>JAOUQZ010000014.1:12263655-12268655 GCA_028564935.1 Neosilurus hyrtlii | reverse complement strand
TGCTTTCCCTTCATTTCATGCTACAGACAGTCAGTCAGTGACAAGGAATTTGATATTCATCTTGTTTTTTATTTTTTTATTTTGCCAAATAATACATGTGGCTATTTTTTCAAATGTCTGTCCCCAAAACGAACATTTTCACATCAAAGATGGAAATTCATGTGCAAAAAAGTACCTTGATTGATTGATTAATTGATTGTTCTGCATGGTTGGTGTCTGAAGAGTTTAATCCGCAAAAGGAAAGCATTCGTCCAGTCAGAGCAGTGCTTCTTGAGAATTCACACTCTTAGCAATTTGCACTTCTTAGCTGAAGTTGTTTTTGAGTGTCCGCTTACTGGGTGACCAGGACGACAAATATTATGTCATGAGCGATTAAAAAAAATAAAATAAAATAAAATAAAAAACTTCCTGAAATAGGTCCTAAAGTATCTTTAAGAGGTCTTCGAGTCTCCACTCCTGGACTAAGCAGTGAGACTCCCCACATCTTCGCCTCATTCTCAGAACAGCGTGTAACCCCCAAATTTTTCTTCCTCTTTCCATTTATCATGTAACAGTGCAAGCACCAGTAGACTTTATCATCTGAGGTCTCTATTGTGTGATTAATTTAGCAAAATGCTTACAGTATTGCGTCATGTTCTATGCGAATATTAATGTTGTGTTAAGTTCGTCAACTTTTTTTAATTTAAATTTTGTGTTTTTTATTCAGAATTTTATTCATATTTAGAACGGATTTTATTCATATTACAGATCAAGTACCGTAATGTTACAGATTAATAAAGAAAAAATAAGTTACTTTCAGGAAGTTTTCTGCCCTTCTCTACACATACACAGTCTACAGTCTACACTGAGTGCGCCTTACAATCCCATATGTACAGAACTCATGTTCAGTTTACCTCTGTAGGATCAGAACCACAACATTATTCAGCTGCGTTCTTACCAATGAGGCGAAGGAATAGCAGTGCCTGACATAAATGTCGTTTAAGAATGTATCACAAATTTGTAATGTTTAATAATTTAAAATGAATACATTTTTTTTGCAGGCAGTCTTCCACGCCAGGCATTTATAGGAGAGAAACTTGCGAGCCTTTGAGCATACCTTAAATGTTATTTGATTGGAAAAATCCTTTTAGGTATTACATTTTTCAGTGTTTGAAACCTTTTTAGGGGTGCCTGCTTTACAATTCAAAAGTTTGACCATTAGCATACTGTTTTTATTCATATCTGGCAACCCAGCATCAACTATGAGCTGTCATTTAAAAAAAATAAAATTAATTAAAAATATATCTATATATCTATATATCTATCTATCTATCTATCTATATATATATATACACACACACACACACACACACACACATATATACATATATACATACATATATATACTGTGTGTGTGTGTGTTTTTTTTTTTTTTTTTTTTTTTTTTTTTTTTCCTGAGTTGAGTGGAAAATTTAAATGAAAACAATAACAAACAGTGGGATCATCTCCGTTTGGGATGGGGGAGGATGTTAATGTCTTCTGTCAGCAGATGTTCCTATGAAAATAGCTATCAGGTATGTTGTATATTCAGGCCACAGGGTATTCTGCACTGTTTTCCTTTCCATTTCAGTCTGACAGTTCACAATACTGATCACCCTCATTTTTTTCCATTTTGTCCTCTTTGTGTGGGCGGCTTCTGTTCTGGTACGGTTTATGATTAGGGTCAGGTTGAAGTTAAAGATTTGTTTAATGTAATTATTAAAGATGTTAAAATAATATGTAGAAGTGTGCAATATGCTATAAGGTTGACATGACGCGTTCAGTGCGCATCTGTTAACAGGTGTGCAGCCTTTCCAGTTACTCCTGCCCTTCCTGAATTTTTAACTTGTTTTACTTTCTTAGACTTTTTGTTCTTGGTTTAAGTAACTACCCTCTCAATATGTGGGTTGAGAGTTTTTGTACTTTTTATTTTTGTATAGATATTAGTGACTTCTAATTTTAGACATATACATACTACACAGACATATATTTGTAATTTTTCTTTTTGAGACTTTTATCTTTTTCTTTACTTGGTATGGAGCAACTGTGTGCACAGTTTCCTCTGGGATCAATAAAGGATTCTGATGTGCATATTGCAGCAGTAAGGATTGTTTCTAGCATTTTCTTTGGAGTTGAGCGATCTGTTAACTCTCGCACAGATAACATCCCGGCCCCTGCTCATTAACGACATTCTGTTTATTCGAACTGCAGTTCACCTGTGTCTATCTCGCCTTTTCTAGGTACAAACTAAACCTTTTTCCATGAAAGGTCTGATTGATTCTCACTATTGTGTCTGAATAGGGATTTTTCTCAATTAGCTTTTTGTTTATCCTATCTGATTGCACACACATTACTGAGCTGTTAACAGTGAATGCTTAAGAAAAGCTAGGCTGAATAACTCTTAAGCTCATCATTTTACACAGATTCAAGAGATTACCAATCAGAAACAATATCTTAAAGATATTGTAGATTGACAGATTGCTTCAACCGAGTTCTCCAAAACCTTTTCTGATTCGTTAACATTAGACATAAAGCGGGTGATTTCACAAGCAGTTTAGTGACACTTGTATAGTTCTCTGTGACATCATCATTACATCACAATTGGAAGGCTTTGTCATAGTAGATACACAGCATAGCTACAGGATGTGCCTGTTACATCACAGAGTGTAAATATAAAGCATTTCTGATTGTCAGCATTACTTTGCATGTACTAAAGACCTTCGCACAGGACTGTATTATCTGTAATCTGCTGAAGAAAAAGTGGTGATCACTGAATAGTCCTCAAAATGGAAAACTTTTTGCATCGGACACCAAATGGCAAGTAATTAATACCTAGAAGTGGGATAATGAAGTAGAGGGGTAATTTGGAGATGGCATGGAATTGGTTTAAGCCAGTCATTTGCATTTTTCTTACTTTACATAGATGGCATTTGACAGACAACCATATCCAGAAAGACTTTTATCCTTTTTATACAACTGTGTAATTCAGGGTTAAGGGCCTTGCTCTACAGCCCAACAGAGCCAGCTTGGTGGTACTGGGGCTTGACTCTTCCAACCTTCGGATCAATAAGCCGGATAACTTTAACCACTGAGCCACCACTGACCGATCAGTTCACTCCTATCACCAAGTTGGGCGTGTTCATATAAATGTCCAATGCTGTGGTGTTTAGTAATAACTTTTAACTTGTGTTTTTTAGTCCCTCAAGTCACAAAAAGTGTTTTTGGAAGCTCTTGTTTTGTTTTAAACTTTTTACATTTCAGACATCACACCCGCTAAGCATTATAAGAGCGATGATGTGAAATCTTGGCTTTGCTTCAGTCGAGTATTTGATGCTCAGGTTCAGCTGCTGGCTGTGGTTTCTCTCAGCTTAGTCACACACATGGCTTGGTGTTAATGCAGTTCTCACAGATGGCATATACAGATATGGGCCTTGGACAAATGCAGGGTTACGGGCTTCTCCATTTGTGTGCTCTCACACATAGAGGGCGAAGTTTGTCCTTTTCGTTGAGTTCTCTTCACTTTAACCATCAGGACTACTAGTTTTTTGTTGACAGGTTTGTGGAATGACTTCCTGTGAACTGGGAGCATACACACACAAAGCAGGTTGCACTTTCCTCCTGCTGGGCCTCCACACACACATTTACACATTAAGATGCTCAAGTCTCCTGGGGTAATGATGGCCTTCCTGAGTTTGATGGGCCTCCTTGTGGGACATTGTAAACCACAGTGATGTGTACTTAAAGCAGCCACCGTGCCTTCAGGCCTCCACGTCTGAAACAGCAGGCAGAGAGTGAATAAGAGAAAAAAAAGCAGAAAGTCCTGCCTTGTTTCCTTTCACAGTCGTAGTGTGTAGTGAGAGTGTGTATTGGGGAAATTCTTTCTCTCTTTTTCTTTTTTTGCCGGTGAGAATTTTTAGGGGTTCTGTGGGAAGTCTTTGGCTACTGAATTGTAACATCCTTTTGTATTTCCACAGAAACGGAAACGCAGAGAGAAAGATGAAGATGCGGTCAGTCTATGCAGCTTTGATTTTAAGGTGAGTGTGTGTGTGTGTGTGTGTGTGTGTGTGTAAGAGACTTATGAGTCAATTTCAGAAACAGTAGTATTGTGAATCAAGTTAGCCATGTTCATACCTTCATGATTCAGAAACATTCCCAACAACACAAATAATCCAACATAATTTGTCTTGGTTTAACTTTATTTGCATCACAAAACCCTTCACCTGTAATAGGGGTGTGTCAACTTCTTATATCCTCTGTATTTCTGGCCACGCCCCATCCTGAGCGTCACAGAAGACTAGACTCCTACATAAGTGATACTGCTGTCAAGTGGCGATAGTTAGGGGATGTTATAGCACAGTAGTAGCCTGAACCCTCTTCCTAATGTCCTGATGCATGCAAGCACTCCAAATCAGGCATCGTGTATATCTGAACATAGCTAGGTGTTAGTAAGCTGCCTAGTTAATCATTCTGTCAGGTAAAAGAATAACACTCACACAACAGTTCGGTGTAATTAATGACATCATTAGACCCTGAAATGTTGATCTGCACTGGAAACACTCTCGCATATAATAAGCTCAGAGAGATGGTGGTATCAGTGAGCTCGCTTTCTCTTTTCCACTGTAGGCTTAACATGGTGACCATTTTAGGAAGTGACCTTGTTTGAGTATGATGAAATGATGTTTGTTTGCTGAAGCGCTCAAGGCATTTTGGTTGAAGCTAAATTTGATCTTGAGACTTAACATATCAGGGGGAAAATGTCACATGATTATTCTCAGCCATTATATCCCAGTCTTAAATGGTAACAGGAAAATGTGATTGGTAGAAAGGTTTTTTTTTCTTTTTCTTTTTCTCCCCCCCTCGGTGTCATCCTTTTTTATTTTCTTTCTACTCACTGTCATGAGAGTTGTATTGGGGTTTTTTTTTTTTTTTTTTTTTGTTTGTTTGTTTCTTTTTTTCTATTTTTATTTAATAAATAACTTTTT
>JAOUQZ010000014.1:12227875-12240217 GCA_028564935.1 Neosilurus hyrtlii | reverse complement strand
TATATATATAAGATCTTGAGTCGATTTTCCGTAGAACAGTGCTCGATACGTCGAAGTAGAGCTAAATATATTGTGTGGGAAAAAATACCAGTACTACAGTATCATCCCGACAAGCCTGTTTCGTGGTTGCCCACTCATCAGGGGATTATATATATATATGTTTTAGAGGATAGGTTGTCAGGTCTTTCCCCAATCCTTCTATGGTAAATAGGAAGATTGGCTAAAGACCTGGCAACCCATCCTAGGCTTGAGACAGCCTAATATGCATGCCTTTACTGTGAGAGGACACCGGAGGACGCAGAGAAAACCCAGGCATTGTTCTGTGTATTCCCAAACAAGATCAGACCTGAACAAGCTTCAACAAACTCTAGGGTTAAATCCAGCACGCACGAGGTGCTTGAATCAACGTTGTTCTTTAACCTGATTGTTTAAAGAGATTAGCGGCAATGCACGTACACATGAAAAGGCTGGTTGACAAAAGGGTTTCAGATTTCATCCACAACAAGAAGACTAAAATGAAACCAATCGTTTCAACTGAGTGTCAGTGAAAATTCACTGAAACGGATCAGTGAAAACAGACACACTAAAGTCTTGTAAAATCACAGTGGATTACTGCAGTTATGTTTATTTGTGCTGCACTTGTGCAATAAAAGAATCAGTGGGTTTGTAGGTTTTTGTAAGACAAACAATGAAGGTTAAAAAACACTGTACACACAAAGCACAAATGTATCAGCTATTATGTTTTATTCGGTTGCCAAATTGCTTAATCCTACTAAGGTCACGGGGAGGCTGCAGCCTATCTCAGCCGACTCCTGAATAGCTCGCCAAACCATTGCAGGGCAACACACACACAACCATTCACACTCGCACTCACACCTAGGGGCAATCTGGAGCAGCCGATTAGCCTAACGTGCATGTCCTTGGACTGCGGAAGGAAACCAGAATACCCAGAGGAAAGCACGGGGAAGCATGTTGAAAGCATGCAAATTCCAAACGGAAACACCATTGACGAACCCAGGACCTTCTTGATGTGAGGCGAATGTGCTAACCGCTCCAATTACAGTGCTGTAATTGGAAAATTATGTACTGTATTACCACTGCAATTCGCCAACTCTATTACATTATCAACACGTTCTGACCAATCAGAGCTGAGAATTCAGCAGCATGCATATTTAATGATGATCAACATCTGTGTACACTAGATAATATACACTAGATGTATTTCCATTCCTATCTATTTGACTATTTGTGTATTTGACTGAGACAGGAGTTATTGGTTGCATGTGTCATTCATTGCCTAGTTTTTGTACTTCTCTGTGTTTGGGATTCAGAATGAGTAGGTACAGTATGTTTGTGTACTCCATGATTGGAAAAATTGTGTGTGTGTGTGTGTGTGTGTGCGTGTGTGTGTGTGTGTGGGGACGACGACGACATGGGATAAATATGGCACTATAGCGTGATCAAGTGGAATTTTCCTTTTTCCCGAGGGAGCAACCGATACACACGGAGGTATGGCTCCAATCAGTGAGGTCACACACAAGCATACATAACACAGACAAAGTGCTTAATCCCCATTGGCCGTAGTCTCAAACAGAGAACGATGATATCATTCACCTGCGGTGAGTGTTTGCTCGCACAAAATGCCTTTGTGTTTCTGCAAACACACACACACACACTCACACACACTCTTTCTAAACACGCTGATTAGAAGCGTGTTTCAACCCAAACGCCTCCTTGTAAAAGGCTCTTTAGTGTACTTTACACGGATAGGTGTTGATTCGCATGTAATTAATGCGCTTTCAACAGAACAGCAGATTAATTGTGTTTATCAGAAGCCTGCTATTCCTGTGGACTCGATTTTCTCAGGTATAGCACAACCCATGTGCCGCCCTGTTTCCTTTCTTTACATTCTTCACATACTGTGGATTCTCCAGCAAAGCCATTCATAATTTAAACTCTGTTTTAATCCTTTTCTCTTGATTATTTTCTCTTTATGAGCATATTTGGTCTTGATTAGCTTGAGTCGTAGATCTTGTATCTCCATACAGCACATTCTCAGAGACCTATGACCCAGTTCACAGCATACTGAGCTCAACTTTAAAGAAACCTCTGCTCAATCGAACGCTATCATATTTATGTATATTTGACGATCCGCCTTATGTATATTTGATTTTTCACCCAGTGCCGGAAGTGTTATGTGATCACAATCATGCTCTAGGATGTGATTCATCTCTCTTTATTAGTTTTGTTGATATACTCTTGCAAGTCATAACAGAATCCTAACAGAATTTTTTAGGAATCAGAGGATGCACTGGATTACAAGCTCCCCGAAACTGAACAGTTAAAGAACGTTTGGTGTTTTTCGAGTCTTCAACTGGAATCTGTGCCTGTTTTTGGCTGACTGGAGTGGAACCTGATGTGGTCCACTGCTGTGGTCCATCCACCTCAAGGTTTTTATGTATTGTTAACGCCATCCAAAACATAGTTGGTTTGTCTGACTGTTTGTGAACACAATCCTGACCAAACTTCTGCATGGATTTTCTTAAAACTTGGTGGGGACCACACCTTACCTGAGTCCCAGAGACTGTTTGATTTTTGTAATATCTGGGTCAAAGGTGAAGGTCAGAGCAAGGTTACAAATTTTTGCAGATATCGCACTCATAACTTCTATATACTGTGGAAGGCTAATAGAAAACCATACATGGACCTTCAAATGAGACAATTACATTTGACCTTGAGTGACCTTGAAAGGTCAGCCCCAAGTCATCTTTTAAAATCTCCAAACAAGAGAGATTTTTCCCTAATAATTTGATCCCTTTCACATACTATATAGATGGGTAATTAAAAACAGTTCCCATACAGGGCCTAATTGCTTATTATTCATGCTGTGAGGTGGAGGTACTGTTGGTTGTTTGGTTTCTTGTCAGCTCAAACCAGTCTGCCCATGCGCCTCAGATGTCTCCCATCATTTTTAGCAGAAATGTTGCTCACTAGATGACTTTTTGTTATCTTTTTACTACATGTAGAGATTTTCAAAACCAATGCTATAGTCAAAATCGGTGAGATCACATTTTCCGCCATTTTGATTTTGCAATGTGCGGCATGGTGGCGTAGTGTTTAGCCTGTCCACCTCACAGAAAGAAGGTCCTGGATTTGATTCCTGGCCTCAGGTGTTTCTGTGTGGAGTTTGAATGTTCTCCCCTTGCTTGGAGTGGGTTTCCTCCGGTTACTCCGGTTTCCTCCCACAGTCCCAAAACATGCATGGTATGCTAACTGGCTGTTACAAATTGCCCCTAGGTGTTTTAGTGAGTGTGAATGGTTGTATGTGTGTTGGCCCTGCGATGGCCTGCCAAGCTGTTCAGAGTGTACCCCACCTTCGCCCAGAGTGGGCTGAGACAGGTACTAGACTCCCCGCGACCCTAATTAGGATTAAGCGGCCTAGAAAATGAATGACTGAATGAATGAATTTGTAATGTAAGCTGCATTGCAAAGCTCTTGTCCCAATTCTGCATGATTTTATGCATGGCAGCACTGCCTCACGATTTACTGGATAACTGTTTAACTTTATTTGCAAATGTATTCTCATCATGGAAAGTGTATGTCCGCGTGCTAATGGTGCGAACCCATGAAAATTATTCTCTTGTTCCATTTAGTCTAATCTCTATTATATGTTTAGGACAGCACACCAGTGTGATAAGCATGGACGGGAATGTGGAAACATTACCCTGTGCTGAGAAAAAGAGGAAATCTGCTTACTGTACAACAAAAGGCCATTGCAAAGGTAATTACCAGTCACTGCGAATTTATGCGGAACACATTCTTGTTTTATAAATTCCTCGTTATTGTTATAACCCCAAAATAATCTGTATCTTTTGTCCCAAAATATTTTTGTACTTTTTCAGCAGAACTTGTGGTTACCAGTGTAGTCCAAACATAAATAGATAAATACAAATGTGTAGCATGTAGTGGATTGCAGTATAACTTGAGGAGAAGGAAAAGAATGAGGCTGGTGAGGGAACAATTGTTTATACGAGCTGCTATACCATACAGTTCCAGTAAAAGGTCTGTGGACACACCCACTCATTCTAACCGAAATAATTAAAATAATTACTTCTCTATAATTGTTTGGTGAAAATGTATTGAACGGTGCTATTGTAGGCAATGAGAAGCAAAAAAATCATTCCGACAAGTATATTGAGGTAAAAGAAAGGCTAATATACAAAAACACTGAATATACCAACTTTTCAGAAAAATTGAAAGGTGTCGCAAATGTAATTTTTTTTTACTTTTGCATAGCACGAATGAACTTCAAACCATATGGAAAGGTTTAACGAATGAAGAAATTAAAAAATTCAGTGATACAGTGATGATTATACACTTAACAAAATGAATATAAAGCAGAAACCAAGTATTTTTTTAATGTAATGTTGATCATATTGATGAGTCTCTTTTTTAAGAAAAAAAGTCGATATTTATTGTGAACACCCTTTACTTTGATTACAATATTTAACCTTTCAGGCATAGCATTCACAAATTTTTAATTTCTTCAATCACTAAACCATTCCATATGATTTGTGAAGTTCATTCATGCTATAGTAGTAATAGTAGGTAGATTAGTTTAAAGATGGAATGGCCGATAATCCAGCGTGTTCGTGCCTCTCTGAAATAAAACAAGAGCTTGTAAAGAATTAAATCTTGGCCTAAGAACACCTTAGTGAGCTGGGTACAGATGGATGTGTCATTCCACCGATGTCAAGATAATATCTACTGATGTGATATCGTGATAATAGAATTCTGTTTTCTTCTGTTTTCAGGGCCTCGAAAAATAAAAATCCTCAACTTGCAACACTTCCATTTACAGTCAAGCTTACATACATTGTGCCTCACAACCTCACTAGTCACTCACGAGGCTTACAGTTTGTCCAGTGGATTAGCAGATTAGCAAAGTAAGGCAACTGTGCTAGCTTTGTATAAATTACCAGATGTGCTTCTTTCCAGGCTTTATTTTTCTTTGTAAGGCCTCATTTGTAACGCACATTTATTGAAAGGTCTTATATGATAGGATAACACCCTCAACCCCCCATTTTTCCATGAGCAGTTTATTCCAGCATATACAACCACCCAGTAAATGTGTAAAGAGACATTACAAAGAAAAATAATGAAAGAAAATCATTACTGGTCAAAAGTTTCAGTTTCCAGTTAAAGCATAGAAAAATAGTGGTAGAAATGCTCTGTTTAACACAAATTTAACAAAGATTTTGACTCATCAAAGTCACCACCTTTTTGCAACTTTCACAGCTGAACAAACTCTTGGAATTCATCCGACGATGGAATTAAATATTGAGATGAATGTTCTTCCCCACACTGTTACGGAAGTTTCCACAAATGCGTTACACTTGGTTGCTTTGCATTCACCCTTCTGTCCAATTCATCCCAAAAGAGCTGGGTAGGATTTAAGTCTGGAGGCTGTTCTGGGACCATTCCATGATCTGGAGCCTACCGTCTTGTTGTTTTCTACGAAGGTAGTTCTGCCATACTGCTTACCTTCATTCCTTTTCAGTTCATTCACGTGACTTAAGCCGCTTAAACTTCACTCGTTCTTTAACCAAACTCAATCCGGTTAAGGTCGTGGGGAGGCAGAAGCCTATCTCAGCCGACACCAGGCACCCTGAATTGCACCCCAGACCATCACAGGGCAATACACACAACCATTCACTCTCACACTCACACCTAGGGACAATTTTGAACAGCAAATTAGCCTAAGGTGAAAGTCTTTGGACTATGGGAGGAAACCGGAGTACCTGGAGGAAACCCACACAAGCACAAGACGTACATGTATAGCTATCCCTATCACATCCCTGAGCCCGAAACCCAAACCCAGGACCTTTGTGCTGTGAGGCGGATGTGCTAACCACTACGCCACTTTGCCGCCCCTGCTTTGATAAAACTGAAAGATGGGGGTGTTCCTAAACTTTTAATGAGTAGTGTAGGTGCTTGTAGCTGGTAAACTGACCCATAACTTTTCCTAGAAATTAAACATTGAGTGAGGAACTGAGGAAACGCTGACTGACACAAGCCATTGACTCAAAGTGAGGAGTTGTTTGAGGAAATCATTTGGATTTGTCAAGTGCTGCTGTTAACGAATTTAAATAATCACCTGTTGCTTTGAACATGCTAATAAGTCAGAAAGATATTTCATCATATCTCTCAGGGTCAGAGGTTAATCCCTTAGCAACAGGGAGGCGTGTCACTGCTCACCGCAGGACCATCTCCGAATCTGTGACATTTTTCTTTACTGCTGACCTTCCCTCTGTTTGCAAGAGAGTGTAACAGAGGGCACACAAGGCATCAGATTCTTCCTTCTCACATGATGCAATAATTCACGGTGTTAAATTAGGAGTTTTATATTCAAGCCTGGGTAAATAAAGTGGCGTCAGTGATAATCCTGTACTATGTCAGCTCTCTGGATTTTTTTCTATAGATAGCAGAAATAGTTTAGTAGAGATTGGGATCTATGGCTTGGGATATCATGCATCACCTCTTTCCTCATCCCTCGGTTTCCCTGATTCTCTTTGGGCAGAATAATATTAATACTCCTAGGTGCTGGGCAAGATTTGAAGTGTAACTAATTATAGCGGGACCTTGCTGAACTCTGACCTTAGCACACTGTTTGAAATAGACACCGTTTATCCATCGTTGATAAGTGATAAAAAGGATAATGACCTGTCTGCCAAAGCTCTCTTTACAGCCTGTGTGGTGCGCGTTGCACTTTTACAAAAGGTGTGGATCGGTTTTCAGGCGCTATTTCAAGCATGGCTTCTCCTGCAATGTGTTTTTTTTACACTTACTATTGTCACTTGTATTCAAACCCTCCCCAAGAAAACCTGTGTCTCCCTCAGTGTTTACCCAACATTGCTAAACTGGTCACTCACAATTTGTTTACCCTAAACAGGCCAGTCAGTGACTCAGACTTAATGGCGCGCCAAATGGATATAGAAGTATTAGAAAGCTGGAAGGGAGTGAAATTGGGAATGCGGCCATGCTGGGAATAATCCATCCTGATCCCATCAAGGCCAGAGGTCTCAGCTTCAATCTTATAGACCCAAGGACTTATAAGCCTGTAAACACCTGACTGACGGCTTTCTATAATCTTCTTGTTCAAATATGTCACTGATTCTATATAACAACTAATTCACAGGGATTTGTATGACAAACAGTCACAAAGTTTATTCATTCATTCGCTCAACTGGTTAATCCTACTAGGGTCATCTCAGCTGACTCTGAGTGAAGGTGGGGTACACCCTGAACAGTTCACCAGTTCATCGTTGTGCAAATACACACACACACACACAACCATTCACATTCACACCTAGGGGTAATAGCCAGTAAGCCTAATGTTCATGTCTTAGGAATGTGGGAGGAAACCAGACTACCCGGAGGAAACCCACACAAGCACGGAGAGAAAATGCAAACTCCACTCAGTAATACCCTACCCTATAAACACTAATGTGATTATACCAGTTAAAATGATCCTCCAAACCTTAATAGTTAAAAAAAATGTTGGTAAATTTCTGTGGCACAAAAGGAATAAAAAAACCGGGGTGTGAAGTTACTGGATTCCAGAGTCATGCATTTCCACTCAAATTCAATGCTTTAAAAAATTCTACAATTGAAATCATAGATACTTATACAATAAGTATTTCTTCATGACAATTAATCATATACCACATGGAAATATAGCGATCTGATTGGTTTGCTATTTCAGAATAATTAACAGTCATGCACTGACGGCAAGGTCTATGTACAGTAGCTATTCAATTCAATTCAGCAACATCCACCAAGCCTGAGGCGCATAATTGTTTAAAGGGTAGCTGAGGTGAATTAGTGTTACTAGCTCTTTAAAACGATCAGGTATAACATCAGTGGTAGCATAACTCATTATTGGCCAGTGCCGAGCTGTACAAACAACAAGCGCAGAAATCGCGGAAAACATTTCTTTTGTGTTCCTGAACCAAATGACCACAGGAAATCCGAGTCGGCAAGATATAAGCTGGATTTTGGATTTACTATCACGCTCATCTCTTGCAGCGTTCTCGTCCTCAGAATCACTAGAACGTGTCAACCCCGCCCAAGACGTTGACGTTACTTCCGGGGAAAAGCTGCTAACCCCCACAGTTCAGCCCCTGCGAGTAATCCACAAGATAAAATGACCAATTTTGTGCTTTTTATGGTCAATTATGTTCTACTCTACTCATCTACTATACTACTTTTCTAATCTATGCACAGATTATACTGTAAGGACGACCAACACTGGTGCTCTTTAAGTATATATTACACAGGAACATTACCACAAATCATTGCAGTGTGTTGTTGCCGATGGAGGGGACTTAAAGCTATCCTCAAGCACTATGCATTAAGTGTAAATGTGGCAGCTGTCAGAGGCTCCCTTCTATCCTAGCTACTTAAGGTTAGCATCATGCTAGCAAAGCAAAAAATTATGCATTTCATATGACACATTTCACATGCAGTTATGATGCATTATGAAAACCAGATGTATTGGAGATTACTATAGCAAATATGCGTGCATATTTGTGTATATGGGTGCATGTGTTATGCCTGTATATATGAGTGTTTCACGGAGCCACCCATGAAGTCTGGTTTATTTTAGTGCACAGACTCAGTGAAGTACAGGGAGATGGTGTGTATATTTAAATGCTGGTACTTGAACAGAAACCAGAGGCTGTCAGAAGAGCAGATTTCAGAGTTCAAGAGTTTTCCTTCCTTTCTATTAAAATGAAGACAGTATGAAAATATATATATGGTCTGTTATGGTCTTTGAACAATCTGGACTTGGCAAAGAGTATTGGCAGATTGGGGGTGGGGTGGGGTTGGGGGACACCTTTTCTCTCAAGCCAAACCTATTTTTGAGAGCGATGCAACTCCAAACCCTCAGCATTCTGTCTCTATGTTTCAGTCTCACTCTCTCCTTCTATGTCCTTGCAAAACCCTCTGTACAAACACTTATTCATGGACGTTCATTAGCCTTGAAAGTGCAGGTCTGAACCTCTGGGCTGTTGTTCAAAAGAACCTTTTGTGCTGCAAATCTGAAAGAGTGCCTGTGTTCAGGAAAGCTTTGAAGGGGCTTCCCAAACCAAAGCGGCACCTTCTGCCACCCATCTGTCATAGGGACTATTAACACTTCATCTTTGGCCTCTAAATTTGTTTTTTCACTCCCTTGCTCCCCTCTGCCCTCATCTGAGCTGTTTCCTGAGGAAAGGAGGGGCTGCTTGGAGGTTCGTTCTCTATGTGCTGGCACATGTTAATGAGGCTTTGGAGGGTCTACAGTTTCAAGCTCAGTTTTATGGGGAATCAAAAGATTCAAGACATACAAGCTTCTTTTTTACTGGTTATACCCTGTTTCTTCCATGACTACCAACCCTTTCTCATTCTTGGTTTCTCCTTTGTAGTCCAACCTGTAATTTAGAAAACATTCATCTCTTCAGAGCTCTAAAATGACTGCAGTTTCCTGACCAAGCAGCAGACCGAGGCCCTGTCCACAGATATTTTGGAAAATGTACATTGCACCTCACCATAAAAAAAAAACCCAACCCTACCATCCTCCACATAAAGAGCAGAAATTATTTAAAAACACTAACATCATTCCGGTCCAGTGATATTAATGCAGGTCAATCTGTAATGTTAAACACCTCATGAATAGTGTTGAGTATGTGCACTGGAAAATACCAACATGGCCAAAAGGTATAAAAATGACAAACTTAAGGACCATATTAGGGTTAAGCAGTTTGCGTGAGAATGAGTGAGTAAATTAGGTCCATGCATAGACCTTGCTGTGTTCTTTCCTTTACCCGACACTGGGCGAAGGCGGTGTACACCCTGAACAGCATGCTAGACCATCACAGCACCAACACACATATAACACTCACACCAAGGGACAATTTGGAACAGCCAGTTGCATGTCTTTGGACTGTGGGAGGAAACTGGAGTACACAGAGGAAACCCATGCAAGCACGAGCAAAACATGCAAACTCACTCAATTGCTAAGCTGCTTTAACCTCCGATTAGGGTCACAGGGAGGTTGGAGCTGATCTCAGCTGACAGTGGGGTACACTCTGAACAGCTTGCCAGACCATCTCAGAACAACAAACTCACAACCATTCACACCACACCAAGGAGCAACGTGAAACAGCCAGTTAGCCTAACGTGCATTTCAATGGACTGTGGAGGGAAACCAGAGCACCTGGAGGAATACTTGTGATTAAGACCTTGCCCAGCGGCCTTAGCACGGTGGGGTCTAATGTGGATTCAAACCCACAACCTCTTGATCGTGAGCCCGGCACCCTACCACTACACCACCAGTCCCACCTTTTCGGAGTACACCTTAATTCAGCCAAACTGTGGTTAGGGCTGAATCTTCATCTTGGAATTGAGCACATGTAGGTTTTCTTCCTCGCAGAAACATAACAAGTAGTTAACGTTGATATTGTTTTGTTTCCATAGTGAAACGGGTTGTAACCTTGTCTGAGACAAGAGCCGTTAAAGGTGAATAGGGATGTTACACGCGAGGTTGTTCTGAGAAGCAGGACTGATCAGACCTGAACTACAGGAAAGGATATGATAAAGGCAGAGCAGGACGATGACGTGATGATCACACCGGGGTGCAATTGATTTAAACAATAAATAGCTATAATCATACACCCCGATTTTATTTCTAATTGTAAATACCTTTTACTTTGAAAAGGATACGCCAACATCCCAGACATCCCAACATCATATTAACAGTACTTTATTAAGTAGCAACAGCAGCTTCAAAGTTCAAATCAAACCAAAAGAGTTATAAAATCATCATATCGTCTCTTGTCCCAGCTTCCACTTGACATGAATCCATACGGAGCCTCGTCACTTAGAGCTGCATCCTGTTCTGCTTTTTATATTTCCAGTCTATGTTTCTACTGTGTGTAGATTTAAAGTATGGAAGCCCTGAAGGGTAAGTTAAAAAAAAAAAAAAAAGATTCCTGGGTCAAGTTTCCATTTAATTTATTGCCGTCATGAATTCCTCCTTTGCGTGATGATCGCCATGAGCCATTGTTTTGGGTTTTGTCCTGTCACCTCCTGTCATTGTTTTGCTCCTCAAATGTGTACACTTGTTTATCCTTTAATTTGCTGACTTCCAATTAACAACTGTGAACAAGTTCTACCCAAGCAGTGGTTTGTATGTACATTTGGCTGGTTTGTATACTTTTGTGTCTCACACAATCAAATGTTCCCATCATGACGCCTGTCAGAAGCTCCACAGAAATCAATTTTATTCACATAACATTATTTACACACATATAAGAATTACTATTTCATACTTGGGGCAGGATGGCGGTGTAGTGGTTAGCAGGTCCACCTCACAGCAACAAGGTCCCAGGTTTGAACGTTTCTGTGTGGAGTTTGCATATTCTCCCCATGTTTGGGTAGGTTTCCTCCGGGTACTCTAGTTTCCTCCAAGAGTCCAAAGACATGCACATTAGGCTAACTGGCTGTTCCAAATTGCCCCTTGGTCTGAATGTGAGAGAGAGTGGTTGTATCTATAAGTGTGTTGGCCATTTGACAGTCTGGCAAGCTATTCAGGCCAGTTTCGCTCAGTGTCAGCTGAGATAGGCCTTAGTCTCCCCGTCACCCTTATAGGATTGAGTGGTTCGGCAGATGAGTCACTGAGTGCGCGAGTGAGTTTGTGTCTGCCATTTTAATTTAGGCATTATTCTAAAGTTTGCAGCCAGAATTAAAAATTACATGCCGAACAGTGTCAGAGACAAAACTACACAAAAACATAAAGAAAGCAAACTAAAATGAGATTTTTATAGTTTGTTTTTAGATAGTTAAACACGTCAGACGTAGGTCAGGTGGTCTCTGCAGAGTTCAGTACATACTACACAGAAACTTAAGTCAACCACACTCTGTAATTGTGTGTTTCCTTTTTAAGACATAATAGTGATGCCGCCTGCTCCAAGTGATCGTGACAATCCATGAGTGTTTGTCATCTTGAGTCCATCATCATCCACTCGGAAAAATGTTTTTAAACCATTGGCAGCGGACCAATCAGATTTCACCCTTCCCTTGTAGTATATTCATTCATTCATCCATCTTCTTCCGCTTGTTCCGGGGTCGGGTCGCGGGGGCAGCAGCCTAAGCGGTGATTTCCGGACTTCCCTTTCCCCAGCCACTTCCTCCAGCTCTTCCGGGGGGAGGCCTAGGCGTTTCTAGACCAGCCGAGAGATGTAGTCCCTCCAGCGTGTTCTGGGTCGGCCCCGGGGTCTCTTCCCGGTCGGACATGCCCGA
>JAOUQZ010000014.1:12185521-12204473 GCA_028564935.1 Neosilurus hyrtlii | reverse complement strand
GGTATGTGGTTTGTTTATTATCATTAAATTCCACTAATTAAATAAACCTAAAATAACAACGGGGTGGTCCTGTGGTGAAGTGTTTAGCATGTCAACCTCACAGCCAGAAGGTCCCAGGTTCGAGTCCCAGGCAAAGGCATTTCTGTGTGCATTACGCTATCCCCGTGCTTGGGTGGGTTTCCTCCGGGTACTCCGGTTTCTTCCCTTACCGCCCTCTAATGCACGTTAGGCTGATGTTAGCTGTTAGAAATGGACCCCAGGTGTGGGTGTGAGTGTGAATGGCTGTGTGTTGGCCCTGTGATGGACTGGAGAGCTGTTCAGGGTGTTTGGGCTGAGTTAGGTTCCAGCCTCCTGGCAGCCCTACAGAATTACAATTACAATATTTTGTTCTGTGCAAAGCAGCTATCTGCAGGAAATGTTTCCTGTAAAACCGGAAATGAACTGTTTCACACTTTGATAAAAGCACGACTCACCAATTTCTCCAAAACACGTCCTGCCTGCAGGTGAATCCTCCATATTTATCTCAGTGTTTATATCCGTATGTTCACAGTGGTACAGCCCACCACCCCCACAGAATGGTTTATTCTCATTGGGTCATAAAACCCTTAAAATACCCTTCTTTCTTTTCCTCCATACACACAAAATTTTAACATTTTATTTTAAGTTAAAAAAATATTAATAATAATAATAATAATAATAATAATAATAATAATAATGTGTTAGGATTTTGTAGGTTATTTAATATTTATTTATTATTTTTAGTCCATGTCATGATTTACTTCATAATAAAAGTCTGGTGCAGCTTAAGTGTGTAAAAATGCATTATATTTCATTTATATTTCAATTATACTTCATTTTATATATTTTTGTATCCTATATTCTATTTTATTTTTATTTTATTTTCTATTTTTGCATTTTTATATTTATATTGACCTTTAACTATAAAATCCTTTAAATGTTGTTTTCTTTTTGTTATATTGATAGTTTATTGTTCACATTTTAGGACAGTCGTACCAAGCATTTCACTATATATTGTGTATGATTTTGTATGTGATAAATAAATTTGAATTTGAAATATTCAGTACAGTTTCCTCTGTTTTTACTTTTTTTTTTACTTTCACTGTTTTTGGGGTTTGAAACATCTGTAAATGAAGCTTTCTGGGGTTTACACAGGCCAGGAGTCTTCAATCCTGTTCCTGGAGTGCTACCTTCCTACTGATTTGATCACTCACTCACCGAACCACTTAATCCTATTAGGGTCGCGGGGAGGCTGAGGTCTCAGATCTCAGCCGACTCTGGGCGAAGGCGGGGTACACCCTGCGCAGCTCGTCAGGCCATCGCAGAGCAACACACAACCACTCACACTCACGCCTATAGGCAATTTGGAACAGCCAGCTAGCCTAAAGTGCATGTCTTTGGATTGTGGGAGGAAACCGGGCCCAAGACGCGAACCGAAGACCTTCCTATGAGGTAGACATGCTAGCTACCACGCCATTGTTCCCTTTGCAGGTTTCAGCTTCATCAAATATCAAACACAACTCTTTTAGCTGATCAAGAACTTCTTAAGGCAATAATCAGATGGTCAGGCGTGGATAATATGGATGGAGCCAAAGTCTTCTGGAGGGTAACACCCCCAGGAACAGGGTTGGGGATCCCTGAAGTAGACCATCAAGGGAGATTCCATGATTGGGATTTCCTCCATATTATTTTCACAGAAAAAAAAGTCTGCACTGGTGGTATGAACTTTGAACCCTTCATATAACATACTGAAATAATATCCAAATTCCAAACAACTTATGCCCGTCCCTGGCAACAATTACACTTTACCCATTTGCCGAATCACTTAGTCATTTATTACGGTGACGAGGAGGCTGAAGCCTACATTAACTAACACTAGGCGAAGGTGGGGTACACGCTGAACAGCTCATCATGCCATCGTAGGACAACACAACCATTCACACTCTCATTCATACCTAGGGGCAATTTAAAACAAACAACCAATGAGCAAAGTTTAGCCTAATGTGCATATCTTTGTACTGATCGAGAAAACAGAAGCACCTGGATAAAAAGCACACAAACACAGGGAGAACAAGCAAACTCCACACAGAAATTACCCAGCCCTAAACCTTCTTGCTTTGAGGTGGATGTACCTACCACAATGTCACCCACCTTTAAACACCATCAGAATAATTAAACTACATCCCACTTACAAAGATTTTTTCCGAAACGCTGTCACCTATTATCAGGGGAATTATTCAGTACTATTACCTGAACAAAGTGAGCTCCAAGAAGACATTTACCCAAGGCTGGAAGAGAACTTCACTGTCCTACACAGGGCCTTGACCTCAACCGAGCACCTTCAGGATGAACTGAACATTAAGAGAACCCCAGATGTCCTGACCTAAAATCAGTGCCTGACTAATGCTCCTTCAGCTTAACACTCACAAACCCGTAGCACATTACTCCCACATCTAACTGGAAGACTTTTTTTGATTTCAATATTATTATTACTATTATATATTTTTGGAGGTTATTACAAAAGTGGAAGACTAAATCTGGGAACTGCTTCTCACTAAGCATGCATGAGTGTGATAATCAGATGTCCACATACTACTGAGTGTAGAGTGTACATTATAATAATGTGCTTAAAACTCAACAAGTTGTTAACAGACTCTCTCATACTTGAATGGAGGAAAAGATTCAGGTTAAATGTTTAATACTGGTAAGGTTTATTAGGGTAATGAGTCCCTCAGAAGGTGCAGAACTGAACCGTGGTGGTTTTTTTTAGATTTGCTGGCATTTTTAATAATACATTAAATCTCCATTCAGAAGAAAAAACACACAACACGACTTCATAAGTTTTTACTTAACGGTTTTACTTTAGCAGTACAGAAATTATTTGAGCCCCATCTGCTCAGCACAGTTCTTTTCCGTTCATTAAAACACTGATGACATTGATGCACAGGACCCCTGACATGTCAATACTGCAGAAGACGTTTGGTCCTTTCTAAAGCAAAAGAGATATAAAGGAGAACTTGGCCACGTTTCTCACTTGTTTTCAAGAGCTTTTTTCTCGGCTGCTAAAAGGAGAGCACAGTGCTCAAGCAGCGTCATAGTTCACTGATAAAGAAAAGTCTGACATTTTCATCATCCAAAACATTTTGTGTACACTTTACTGTTTCACCACCAAAAGGCTTCTACGAGGTGAATGGAAAAACGCCTTTTAAAAGGAACAATCCAGAGCAAAAAGTTACTCGACTTAAACCCAAGCTTGGCATTTCTCAATTGCTCAGTTTGGACCTGGATGCGGTTATAGACCCAAGAAGCTTTTTGAAGGTAACAACTACCACCACACAAACTACAATGTGCAAAAAATGTATTTTTTCAGAAAGGGTGGAGCTAATTATTTCTATGAACCCACGATATATGCATGACTGGTAGCCCAAGAATCACACATGGCCTCTTAACAGAGATGTAAAGGCAAAAGCTGCAACCCCCCCAACTCTCATCCCTAATAACACTTATGCAATATACATACATACATTTTATATATAAATAAAATCCTGATTTGTATAATTTGTATAAGTAACTGGAGAAGTATTATTAAAGGTAGAGTTTAAATGAATTTGGTGTTCTTGACACATCCCTTACATATGCAAAGAAAGGTATGGACATACTTCTGTAGCTGTAGCTAGCAATAACTAGTAAAAGCACCAATCTGTATGAAAATATAAGTGCATTGAGACTGATGAAGTTGGCATTAAAAGTTGGTAATTGCAGCTTAAACTCGAGGAAAAACTTTTATCACCTCTGTTCAAGAGGCCATCTGTAAGTTTTTGTATATATAAAAAAATATGCTTTAGTTCAATCATCACTTGTGCATTTCTATCACTTGAGTACATCTGATGATTTGGCATCTTTGGATGAAATGCCCGCCCCGTGTGAACAGGATGAAAACACAATGATGGCAACTGAATTCAGGACATCAACCAATAACCAGTGCAATATGTCACATAACCTGATTATACAAAGCAGACTGTCTGACCCATCTCCCACATTAAATGTTAAATCTGTAACTGTATACATGAAATTCATTTATGGAAAAAAAAAAAAAAAAAAACATCAACTGAGATAATCAGCTAGCCCATTTTGGTTACCAAATTTTTCCTTCAACTTTTTTTTCCTTAAAGATTACCATCCTCTGAATATCTGATATTGAACAGTGGTAAGAGCTCAGTTACTGGTCGGCCCCATCGCCAAAGATGTCATTCTTCTTGCGCTCCATCTCGGCAAAGTCAAAGTCTGTGCCAGTCATGCGCTTGTAGATGTCCTTGATGTCATCGCAGGTGGTCTCGAAGTGGGTCGTGGCGTCATAGGAGCGAGAGATGAAGATCTGGAGTCAAACATAGAGAGTTCATTCAACTTTAAAGTGAATTTTAACTGGTGGAGAGTGGCCCAGGCGCAGACCAGGCAAATAATTCTAGCAGCAGAATAGGAAGTGGGGATGATGATGATGAGGAGGAGGAGGAGGAGGAGGAGGATGAGGAGGAAAATAAATAAATAAATAAATGCAATCCTCCCCCAAACAGACCTTCAAGTAGTTTAAAGGGGCAATTCGTGCTAAAATTAAAAAGTTCAGGTTTTTTTTGTTTCCATAAAGTGAATGTGTATTAAAATTAATTGGTGATAAAACACGGACAGCACGGTAGCATAGTGGCGAGCACGTCCGCCTCACTGCAAGGAGGTCCTGGGCCCGAGCCCCGGGCTCGGCGAGGGCATTTCTGTGTGATGTTTGCATGTTCTCCTCAGTGGGTTTACTCTGGGTACTCTAGTTTCCTCCCAAAGTTCAAAGACATGCACAATAAGCTAACTGGCTGTTCCAATTTGCCCAAGGTATGAATGTGACTGTGAATGGTTGAATGTGTTTCTGCGATGGTCTGGTGGGCTGTTCAGGGTGTACCCTGCTTTAGCTCATTGTTGGTTGAGATAGGCACTAGCCTGAGATAGGCACCTATGTATATGATTTGTTTTGAAGCGACGAGACTTATGACCATGGCAGTTTTGAGTATACAAATTTAGATTTAGCCTAAGATTTGGAGTGTGCATTTAGATTTATCACTTCACTTGAATTATAAGCAGTACAGCGAACAAAGCCCACTTGGAACACGTGTTTGGATTATCGTTGTGTACACGTCATTTTCTTGTGTAGAGACATCACGGGATCGCTCAGACATGAAAAAGTTGCAGTGGGTTCAGAATTATTTTGTTGCATATGCACTTGAAAATATGATGACCACAGGATACTGAGGCATCCTCAGCCTAAAGGTCAGAGAAGGGGGTTTGGGACCGAAAGGTCGCTGGTTCAGTTCTCGAGCTGGAAGGAAAAAATTTGCAGCGGTGGACAGGAATGAGCAGCACATTCCTCTTACTCCATTATCACAGCTGAAGTGCCCTTGAGCAAGGCACCTAACCCCCAACTGCTCTCCGGGCACCGCAATGTGGCTACCCACTGCTCCGAGTGTGTTAGCTTTGGATGGGTTGAATGCAGAAGCCAAATTTACCTTTTTTTAGTGGAATTAATGCAGTACATCAAAATCAAAATAAAAAGGGGGGAAGAAGTTTGTAAAGATAGACTGTCGGATGGGAGAAAAGCAGTTATTTAGTGAGGTTTCTAAACAATCCTGATCAACTTGTGGAGCAGATTCTGTGCTATCAATTCTCAATGATACAATTCTCAATGAAGACTTTGAACACTATTTCCAACTATTTAATAAAGAGTAATATAATCATAATATAACATGTTAAAAAACTTCCCGACAGACTCACCTGGCTTTCATTTCCCATGTCGGTTGGAGCGTAGAGATCACTGATGCTCACAAATCTGTGAAAAATCAAACAGGAGTAAGAAACACTGAGCATTCTGTATTCTCCCCACTATAGAGTACACTTGACCTTCAGCATATTTAAATATAATATAAAACACATACTTCTGCTCGATAGGCTCCAGCAGGTCCAAAGCGGGTTTTATTTCCTTCTCGGGGTCGCTGGTCTCCACAGTGGTGCTGGCGATGGCGATGTATTTACCCTGTGCTGCCACATTATGTGCATATGAGATCATGCACACGTAGATATCTGCCAAAAAAAAGAACAATTCTTGTAAACCAGGGCCAAACTTCATCAAACCTACAGAGCCTACAAGCACTTCCTGTATGCCTCACCGTGCTTCCTGTTGACCTGGTTCTGAGGAATGATGATCTGGCAAGAGTTGGAGTCTGAGGTGTTCTTTATGGGGTGGCTTAAGATGCAGATGGCTCGGATCACCTTGCCGACGACCTTAGCGCGGTCCGAGAAGTAGCTCGGGTCGCAAATCAGCTGTTTACAGCGGGCAATCTGAACACACACGCACACAAAACATACTGATGGTTCATTCCATTTTCGTGCTGCACACTGTATTGCACTTCTGACATATTTACTCTTTATTTACACAGTTTTCTTTTGACATTTCATACAAAGTGAAATGTCAAAACACTCGCAACAACTCAGTGGTCTTGTGGATATCCAGGTCCAGCAACAGACATTTGTTAACTGCAGATGGCCCCACAGTGGACAGTAAAGAGGGAGCCTAGAAGGAAGAGGTCCTGGTGGTGTGGTGTGCTGACAACAATCTGTCCCTCAACAGCCAGAAGGCCAAGGAGCTACTTAAGGATGACCACGTGACCAAAAGAAATCCCACTCACACCCCTATAAGCATCAGTGGGGTTGAGGTATCTCCAAGTTAACCCTTTGGAGTCCTGCCCATCACTTTTGAGGTAGCCGGCCATGCCTTACATTCAGCACAATAAATAGTAAGATGGACATTACTCCATTCTTAAAACAAATCAACTTTACATTCCCTTTCCAAAGTCCTAATTTCTGATACATGTGGAGGGATTGCCACCCCCCATCTCTGAGGACCTCATCTGGACCTTCAATACATCCACCCTCCAATTGCTGAATCAGATTTTAACTATTATGAACCCGACTACAGTAGGTTAAGTCCCTTTTTGAGTTTGTCGTATAACCTTTAGTGCACCTTCGAAATTAATTCTCACCTCTCCCTCAGATTTGACGCCCACTATTTTGCCATTTTCCACAATGATTTCTTCAATTGGCTTGTTGAGCATGTAGGTTCCTCCATAGATGGCACTTAGTCTGTAAAACAAAAGGTCATATTTGTACAGATAGATAAAACAACCGATGCTTTAACTTCAGAAGGCACTAAACTAAAATCCCTGTGTAGATGTTCAAAGAGAGGCGGACCTTGCAAAGCCCTGAGGCAGTTCTCCCAGACCATACAGTGGGTAAAGATAGGGACTCTTTCCATATCTCGCCAAGGACTCGCTGTACAACTTAATCCTGTTTATTGTGTCTAGGCAAGGCTGATCCAGATAACTAGCAAGATACAGAGAGGAGGAGAGAACCATCACACACAACATCATGATAAAACATTCAGCTTCTGGTGGTTTGATCATTTGCTGTGTAAGAGTGAGGTTTGGGAGAGCAATGGCAACTCACTCGTCTGTGCGGTAGAGTGCAATGGCATGACCTGTGAAGTCCATGACGTCCTGACCCAAGTCAAACCTCTTGTAAACCTCACGCATGGTGGTCTTTTCAGGATTCACACCCTCCATGGTTTTGGGGTCGTTCTCATCAAAGTTGGCGACGAAACTCAGGAACTTACGGAACCGCCTCTTCTCAAACAGCCCCATCAGGCCTAGAGAAATGGATTGTGGGAAGGAGTGAGACTGAATGAGAGAGCAACGATGTACTTAACTTGAAACAATATGATTAAAACTACAATGCAGAGTACTGTGTAGCAAAAAAAGGGACGTAACACCGATATTTAAAACTTTCTCAAACCCACTTCAAGAAATCCCTCTGCGTTTACCCAGAACACATTTGGCAAGTGATCGCAGGTGACACCACATCCCTAGGGAGTTGATTAGACAGGGTCTCAGGGAGGAAGGTGTGGCATACGCTCTCAAACCCATCTCTTCGCAGCAACAAGTCAATCATGCATGTCTGTGAGCTCAGGCATATAAAGGTATACCGACAGCTCTTTCCTTTGAGTGTGTGACGTTACTTCTTGACACAGCAATGAGCTGCAGTTTGGGGAAAAAATGTGGTTGTCTGCCTCCACCTTTTTGTAATGGTATGGCAACCACATACCTAAGCAGGGCTGTACAGTGTCATGTATAGTACATCACACTTACCACTGTGCAAGGAATGAATTTTGCATTTTGTACTTCAGGGCATGGTTGCCATGTTGCTTTACACTTCAAGATAAGAGCTCAGATTACACTGGATATTTCTGAGACTTTCATTCTTAATGACGGAATCAGCAAGATATTAAATTAGACCGTAACAACTAAAACAATAATAAATAACTGACAAATGTAACTGCTGATGAGGAAGAACTCCAGTATCTTATGTGACATGTAAATAAAGAAAAAAGTTTGAGATGGGAGATAAGAACAATCAAACACATTATGTAAGTTTTCACTAACAAATCATACAGAGAATATGAGCGCATCCCTCTGCTTATTTGAATTCCAATTTTCCATCCGGAAACTAACACCCATGGTCGAAATTAGCTATGAAATGCACCTGGCGCTGTATGTTTGGACACGTACCATTGAACAAATCCGACTGATAGCCCCCTTATAAACTTTCTCCTCGGATTTACGCGATTTACAAGATTGACTAGACGTCTCAAAAACACGGAAAATTCCCACCCCGTTATGGACTGGTGCACTCAGTTAACTTGCCTTTGCTAATCATATATAATTCCCCAAGTTAACAGTTGCGACCTCAAAACTAGGTCAACGTCACCCATATACAATCCCAAACGAAACCTTCCTGTGGGGGATCCATCCACCAAATTTGGATATCCCATGTCATTTCTTTTCAAAGCTATCGCATTACCAGTCCCTGTTCTAACCTCAGTATTTTTTAATGACAGCACTGATTTTGTGATATATGACGGTCATATCGGAACTTGACAGAGTGAGCCCACTTACTGGAGGCCAGAGCCTCGGTCTCGGTGGAGGGTACTTTGTAGATGCTGCCCTTCTTGTAGACGAAACTGCCCTCGATCACTTTGAAGTCCAGGTAACGAGTCACCTGTGTGATCAGCAGCATGCGCACAAGCTGGCCTAAAACACACAAACATAAGAACTAAATAAACACAATGACATTCACATGAAGGATTATCAGTGCCACAGGAACAACGCAATCACAACATTGCCCTCCAGATATTGGTCTGATCGTGTATTTTCTGCCATCCCGTCAATAATAAATGAGCTGGCAAACGTGTTACATCACAACTGATACCTAGGCAACAGGATCAGCAGAGTCTGGCACACAGATTTCCAGATCACAACTGAAGATCCTTTAAAACTCTTACCGTTTGCCATGAGGAACTTCGGGATGAGATCTACGTTCCAGTCACGACCTTTCCCCATCGACTCAGGAGGAGTACCGGGCAAGCTGAAGCGCTTGTACAGCTGTGAGAGAAAGGGGAGCCTTTGACCATCACTGCTTTACATGAATTAAATATTAATTAAAAAAAAGAATTATCAAAGCATGTATGGAAAAATAATACGGCTGTCTGATACGTACATCCTCCAGAGGGGTGATGGAGGCGCTCTCTCCTCCATAGTATGAGTTCCTGTCCATGTGCAGGACCTTCTTTCCCTTCACAGACATGATCCCGGACAGGATGCATTCCTGCGAGAAACACAAACCCCACACACAACATGCTCACTACAGATGGGGGGAAATCGATTCTGTTATGCATTGCGACTATTTTGTCAGTGTTTTATGCATCATCACACAATGTTTGAATTCGAGGTGGTGAAAAGTGCTATATAGATGGTGCATTCTAGGCCTGTCACGATAGTCAATGGACCTTCGTGTAGCATTTTCACCAAACTTGGAGGACACAATAAATTGCACGTGGCAGAGCTCATCAAATCTGTTAGATTGGCAGTTTTATGTATGTTTCCACATACACACACGGGTCCGAGATGTTCGTAATTTTTTGCAATAATTTTTCAATAACTTATTTTCAGGGTTCTCACAAAAAAACAACAACAAAAAACTCTTCTCCAGGGTCTGGTGTTATATTTGAAATAATTATAGAAGGTTTGACATATTTTAACACATTCTCTCTCCAAAAAACACAGTAAGTTCGGGTTGGAGTGTGAATGTCAGTGAGGTAGGTGATAACATGCATTATTTCACATTTAATATATTATGCTAGGACAGAAAACGTATTCTGAGTTCCTGTTCCAGCCTCACTATTTAATGTAAATGTTTGCAACAAGTTAAAGGAAAGTTATGTACATGGACAGGTTATAACCTCCGCTGCAAAAAAAAAAAAAAAAAAAAAATGACCAGCTACCATCTGCTCAGAACAAGTAGGGTTTTTCAGTTGGGTAAATTCATAGTCAAATATAACTCACTGTCCTTTCACTGGAATTTAAAAATGTATTTTTCCTCAAGAAGAAAAAACATTGGCTAAGCAAGAACATTTCCTCGAAAGTGCAAGTGCATGGTGGCGATGACGCATGCGCTGGGTTGTCTGTGTGAGCATGTGTGCATGGACGCGACAACAGAATCAAACTCGTGGCTTTGGAGCTGCGCTATAAAATGTGAAATAGTGTATATTTTCTTCCTTACTGAGATCCACACTCCAATCCGAACTAACCGGAGATATTCCATATCAACATGCAGTGTTAGCGCAAACTAATATCATGTAAACATTGCGTTGAGTGCTATAATCAAACACGCACAAACCTGTAGAACTGCACCGGAGTCAAAAATAAATAAGAGATAAAAATAACATTAAATCGCCAACAGTTTAATTACTGTTAATACAGACTGGGTTACTGCTACCAGGTAACACAGACATTCATGTTAACCGTTTACTGAGACACGTTAACATGGGTCTAGTCGTGCTTTTGGGAGAGAGAATATAACTATAGATTATTCACTGCTCTCAGCGGACTGGTAGCTCAGACACTTAGAAGTGCTGGAACACGAAATACTATTTTAACACACGGGACTGGGTTTGATGTACGATATCCACTGCGCTTATTTTAACTGTCAGACAGTTTATAAATTAGAATTAGATTTATAGTCTTGATGAATCTGTAGAAGTAAGGTAAGAAATAGATACAAAGGTGAGAAGAGATAGCAAAGGGCTTATTCTGCACAAGTGATTAAACCCGAAGACACAAACAGAATGAAGTTTCATGTCAGACTGACTCGAGTAACTACGATTTAATATGAAATAATGGAGACAAAAATGACGGTGTGTGAGAGGCAAAGACGGAGAGAAGGAACACCAACACGACACACTTACGACTTATACCTTTAAGTTCTGAGCATGATCAAGATATTAAATGGGGGGGTGCGTGCCTCCTGAGTCCATAATGCGATTTACTCCAGTTATAAAGATCATGTGATGAAGTGGACTTTATACAGAACGTGTATGCCTTCCCATCCACAACCCCACAGACATGCTAAACTACGACACACCTGCCTGCTAACTTCATCCAAACCTGTTTTCCAACAAACTTACAGGAACGCAAAAGCCAGGGCTCGATGATTTCTCTAACCAGGGTGAGGCAAGCCACAGGTCTGATTGGAACCCGGCTCTCAGAGCGATAAAGTGCTACACACAGTTTCTCTTGTGAAGTGGCCGAATACAGGCTTTCCCAAAATAAAGAGACAGAAAGGCATGGCTGCGCTCCATCCCACAAAAACCAGACTGAACTGCACTGTGGAATTGTAAGACATGTTGTTTTAGGTGTTGCTCCTTACCAGAATAGCCCAAGCCCCATCCCATGACTACAGGCCAACCCAACATCCAAAAACAGCCACACCCTTTAACACACCACCCGCTTCCAATGCCACAAGTAATCATTTGTAACAGCTTGAGACTTTTACGCTCTCAGCGCTGACGAATGGGGGGTGGGGTGGGGGGTAAGTACAGAACATAAATATCTACTATAATCATACCTCACATTTAGGACACAGGTCTAGATCAGGATCACCGATTAGACACTTGTAATATACAACTTGTATCTCTGTCTAACAACTGATGCTATCTACGTACGAGTCATTAGAAAGTGATCTGTTACAATCAGAGAGCTTAGATCTTCGAGAGAAACCCTTTCCTATACATCCATTCATCCTATCTATCTTTCCTGGCTAAATTTTCCTCTCTTTTAGAAAAAACTCAGACAGTGAAGTTATAGTTTGACTTCTGACTGTTATAAAGCACTGACACTGGAGACTCCTTCCTAAGCTTCTGAATAAAGTCCCTCCAAAGCGCCTTCAAAAATTTGTATTAGTACTACACTGGGAAAAGTGTAATCTGATTGGTCGGTTATCTCAAGGCTAAGAGACATTATTTCGAGTGGATAATGCTTGAATCAAAACGACAGACCATCATGGTTCTTCACAGGTTATTGGAGCAGGTGGCACCACGATTGCCGTGCTTAACATGGAAAAATAAATAAATAAATTTTCTTGGGTTTTCCTATAGTATGTGTATATATAAGTATAAGTAGTGTTCACATATTTAATTTCTTCACTCGCTAAACCATTCCATATGATTTGGAGTTCATTCATGCTATGCAAAAGTAAAAAAAAATAAATAAATTACATTTGTGACAACTTTCAGTTTTTACGAAAAAATTGCTATTTTCAGTGCTTTTGTTTATTAGCTACAATTTTACCTCAATATATTTGTCGGAATTATTTTTTTGGTTCTCGTTGCCTACAATAGCATTGTTCAATACATGTTTCACCAAAAAATTATAGAGAATTGTTTTCTTAAGGAGCCCTTTTAGACAAAAGTGGTGGTGTACAATCTTCACTGCACAACACTGTATGTATGTATGTATGTATGTATGTATATATATATATATATATATATATATACACACACACACACACACACAATCATTTAGTCTTTACTAAACTCTGAATGATCTGATTAAGTTATAACAATTTATGCACCTCAGGTTTGGATGTCACTGAATTAAACAGTTTGCTCGATGCTCTGTCTCGGAGTCTATTTAGAGACACCCACCACGCCATCAGCAAACAATTGTTAGACACTAAAAACAACTTTTACAGTGGAAAACCTGCCATATCAGGGGTTACTATAACAAGCTCAAAGGAGCTACACACCGGACGTACCTGTGATGCATTCAGATCAGGCTACATAGATGGTTATACCAATAGTTCCAATCACGATTTAAGAATTAAAAGTCAGACTCCACAGAATTGTTCATCAGGACATCAAGTACACGTCTGCCAAGTTTCGTGTGACTCCAGTCAGTAATAACGGAGAAGTAAGACTTTGAAATTTCATGTCTGTGATGTCAAAATTCTATACTTGAAATAAAAAAAAGAAAAACCCGACCCTGCAGAATTGCATCCATTGTTGCGTAGTATAATGTTTCTGGTTCAAAAAAATCCTAAAATCAGCTTCTGTGGAAATCTAGCTTTGTCCACGAGAACAAGTCTGCCAAGTTTCATGTGATTCTGATCGCTAGTAACGGAGGAGTAGAACTTTTAGAGCCAACTTTCCACAACACCATCAGGTGACCGAGTTTGACACAGGCTCCCTCTGATGTAAAAAATGGTAAATCAACACCCTTCCATCCAATCAAAACAGAGAATTAAACAACGCTGGGGTAGAGATGATGGTCTGGCGAGCTATTCAGGATGTACCCCACCCTCGCCCGGTGTAAGATAAGACGGACACCAGCGTCCCCACGACCCTGATAGGACCAAGCTGTTCGGCAAATGAGTGACGGTTTATTTTCCACTTAAAAGAGAAAAGCTTTCAAGGTCAAGCTAAAAACTGACATCAAACAATTTATGGAGTCTATACTTCAAAATCTGGCAACGTCACCACCCTGCACCGGGATCTATCAAATGCACAAAGAAAGAGAAAATGCATACAAGAGGAAACTTAGTGCAGATGTGAAGTTCTCAAGTAGTTAAATGTTAACAGAACTCAATTAAAAAAAAAAAAAATCAGCTGACTGCATGCACTACACGCCTGGCTTTTCAGTCAAGGACATCAAGTCACTCACATGAAGGAGTGATGCTGTCTCGTTTAAACTGACATTTTGATTTGTTTTTGATGGCACGGCTGCCTGCTGAGACTCAGATATTTTACCAGACCCAAATGTCAGCATGCTGTCACTATTCTGCTAACGCTCGCTGCCTCTGTCCTTTCTTCTCTGTTCAATCTCTCGCTTTTCTTCTTGAACAGTGCAGCAGTCACACAGACACTTCTTTTCAGTGGTGACTCAGTTCATCCCACTCACTACACTTACAGACTGCTGGCGTTCTTCACTGAATTATAACACTAGAAAACAAGCACTTCCAAGCGACCACTACAGTCGACTTTCTGTGAAAAAGCAAGTACAACAGAGAAGTTTAAAATCCATTAAAAAAAGAAAATGAGCTAACAATAATAAAGCACAAAATATTCTTACCATTAATTAAATGTAACTGTGGAGTTATATGAATTCACTGAGAACTTGATGATTTATAACTTGCTTTAAGTGTTGTACAAATTCTGTTTTTTGCAGAACTAACTCCATGTCGCACTTTCATTTCCTCATCAATACATAGCCTTGCCTATTTGAGCACTACTGCGAATCCCACACAGATGAGAACTACAGCAAACACCTCACACCCGATTCCCAACTTCCTCTACCCTGTTCAGTTAAACCGCAACCTACGATGCCGAGCTGGCACATCCGAATAACCTCTGAACATCACTCCATGTTTCCTCCTTCACACCTCCACTGGCACCACTGGAACATGCAATCAACTAAAACGGCTGTCTGCTTCATAACTCGTCATAATATCGGCACTCCAACACCTCAATTCAGTTTTATTTGATAGCGCTTTTTACAACTGACATTGTCGCAAAGCAGCTTTACAAAGTAACAGTAATTTAAGGAGAAATTTAAACATTTTTCTACAACACCCATCTCCAACACTTCTCCTGCCATTATTAAAATGTTACAGGAACAAATTTGTGTTGTTTGATAGGTCTATTCTGCGTTCCCGTGCATGAAATAAAAGTTGATGTGTTCTGAAGAACAGAATAAATAAACACAACAATCAAACCTCTGATAAACCTGAAAAGAAATTCTCCCCCAAAAAGTAAAATAAATAAATCACAAACTGAAACAACCCGACTGATTCATGTAATATCAATTTCATGAAAAATTACACTGACAGTTAACATGATTGAAATATGAGAGCGGTGTAAATGCTGGAGCTGGTTCTGATTGGATCAGCTTCAACATACTTCCCTCCTGGGTCTAATGACACAATGTTTCCCAGTACAAAATGCCATTTCTTGTGATCTGAAACCAAAAGGATATTATAAAATAGAAAAGGGGGGGATCAGAGCAACTACTTTATCGAAATATCCTTCACTACATATCATGGTGGTGCAGTGTCATCCGGACTGAGTTTAACATTGTGTGTAGAAGCCATACAGGCTTCATAACCCGGCTCCTCTAAACACATAAATGTGTGTGGGAGACTTGACAAGACAATCAAGGGCGGGGGTGCAAAACAGGTCGACTGACGCCACCTGTTTTTAAAGTACTACAGATCTTAATAATGTCCTCATACACATTTAAAGGTCCTTAAGAATACTTTTATCAGATTTTATCTAGACACGAGCCTGCAACGATTCTTACCCAGCAGTTCATTCATCTGCACTGAGCCATATGTGAAAGCTTTGGTTGTATAAGCAGCTTTAACAAATGAGACATACCTTTTCTTGTTTTTTTTTTTTGGATAAAATCAATACAACAAAACTTCTGGGGGGGAAATGTCCAAGCTCTTAGAGTTACGCACTTGGACATTTTTAAATACCTAAAATTGCATTTGTTGCATGATAAGAAATACGGAAAAATGATAACTCACTTAATAAACTTAGATGCACGCAAGAGGAGAAAGAGGACTTTGGCGGCATTATTGTTAGAACCTTTGCTGAAATACAAATCACATCTTGTACGGGTTGCAGAAAGGAGGTTGAAGCATGAATTGTTGAATGAAAAACACTATGTAAAAATGCAAATGCATGGATTTCCAAAGCACCGACTAGGTGTGGTCTGCTTCATTCCCACCTTACTCCCAGTATTCCCAGTACAAACTTCAGATCCACCACCAGCCACTCACTGATAATTGTACTCTCTCTCACACACACTATATTGAATCTAAACTGGCCAAGTTACAGCTGGATAAGTTATATGAAGCCGGAAGTGACGTATATGATATTTAAATTTGGACATGCACAAATTATGACTGATGAATTGTGGCCATTTACTAATGCTTATTACCATTTCATTATCAAGTATCTCTAACCAAATAAACAATTTATATATATATATATATATATATATATATATATATATATATATATATATATATATATATAATACACAAAGAGAAAGCTAGCTAACATTGTTAACAGACCAGACTGCCTGCAAACTTCACATCCTCTTCACAGCTACACCCTTATAATAAGAAAATCCACATATTTCTCTACAACATGATATAAACTTTAATTTTGTTAGTTTTCCGACTCCATGGTGCACTGCTTGATGTCCGGCTAGCATGGAGAGAGATTATACAACAAGCTAACCAGCCGAATACACAGAGATAGCTAATAAACTAGCCGGCTAGCTACATTGTTTAGCTAATTAAACAGTTTAATTCGGCTTCAACAGTTAACTATCACAATGTTTGCAGGGGAAAATTGTTATAACACATAAATACAAGCAAGTTATTAGGGTGACAATGCCGCTAAGTGAATAAAAACAAGTTAGCTAAGCGAAAAAATGCTAAACATACGTTTGGCGCTAATTAGCAAAGCGAAGTCAGAAACAAACGAGTACAGACGAGCAAAGAAACCTAAAATTAATTCAATTACACATATATTGTGTTATATATGTGTATACAATTGACATAAATAAACTAAATGGTGCACTAAAATAGCGAACATGCAGCTATTTTAAATTATAATAATGCTAGCTAGCTAGCTAACTAGCCGGCTGAGTAGCTAGCTGATCAGGCTTTGCCTCCTTATCGATACAAATGAAATCCGGAAAAGCTGATTAAACAATACCTTCATTAAAAAAGAAATTATAAAGAAAAGAGGTTAATACCGTAAGTCCAGTTCCCAAAACGATAACGTCGTATTCTTCATTCATTTTTGCTTCGCGAGTTTAATCCCCTTTTCCTGTTTTATCAGGCCTGAAGAAGAAAATGGAGATCAGCGACAAAGCTGGAAATGAAAGAAGTCTGTGGAACGTCAAACAGGGTGGATGGACAGGGTGGGCGTGGCTTTGGGGTTGTGTATGTGGGAGGGGCTATATATGTGTGGGAGGAGTCATGTGTTAGGAGACACTAGAAAAGATGTAATCTATGAAATACTGTAGAGAATAGAATAGAATAAAAAAGAATAGAATGGAATAAAATAGAATAGAATGGAATAAAATAGAATGATAACACAGGGTTGATTTATACAGAGAACAGAGAAGGCATGACTCCAATGTGATGGTCATGAGATGTTGAGAGTGATGCTCTACCCAGGCGCCGCTGGTGTAGTGGTATCATGCAAGATTCCCATTCTTGCGACCCGGGTTCGATTCCCGGGCGGCGCATAAATCGGCATTTATCTGTTTACACATGTAGGTGCACTGCCATCAACTTCAGCGGATCTGTTTTCATTCACACACATTTATTAAACATTTCTGGAAGGAGTCTCTAGTACCAGTGCCACAGTTTTAGGCCCTTGAACAAGACCCTTAAAGCCTAACTGCTCAGTTGTATAAATGAAATAAAAAACGTGTGTTGGTGTAGATTCTCAATCATCCAGGTCAATCATTCATTCATTCATTCATCTTCTTCCACTTCTTCCGGGGTTGGGTCGCGGGGGCAGCAGCCTAATCAGTGAGGTCCAGACGTCCCTCGCCACTTCCGGGGGGACGCCAAGGCGTTCCCAGACCAGCTTAGAGACCTAGTCCCTCCAGCGTGTCCTGGGTCGACCCTGGGGTCTCTTTTGGGTCGCACATCCCTGAAACACCACACCAAGGAGGTGTTTGAGAGGCATTCTAATCAGATGCCCGAGCCACCTCAACTGGCTCCTCTCAACGCGAAGGAGCAGCAGCTCTACTCCGAGTTCCTCCAGGATGACATAACTTTTCACCCTATCTCTAAGGGAGAGAGAGCCCCACCACCCTGCGAAGGAAGCTCATTTCAGCCACTTGTATTCGCGATCTCATCCAGGTCAGGGTAATCCTAAAAAGCTTGAGTCGAGGCAACTGGACATCTTTTTGTGGTTTTTGAAGACGTTTCGCTTTTAATCCAAAAAGCTTCGTCTGTTAGAAATTCTGGTGGAAGATGGTTTGAGATGATTTGCAAGAGGAGTAAAAGAAGCCATCTATGTGAAGAAGGAAAAACCAGCATAACGGAGGAGGCAGTTTGAGGTTTCACCTTTCAAGCACTTACAAGCTCTGAATCTCCTTCCCAAGAGGTGTCACTCCACTTCACACCTTGATTCAGGTGAACAAACGACCCCATATGCAGAACAGGAAAACAACCCTAGTGGACAAAGGACCCTAACGAGCAATGGAATGGATGGGACAGTGATTTAGATGTGACTTGAGATACGTTGGTTTAGATTCTCAATCATCCATCATCCATCCCTCTTCTGAACCGCTTATTCCTAATTAGGGTCGCGGGGAGGCTGGCGCCCATATCAGCCAACTCCAGGCGAGGGCAGAGTACACCCTGGACAGCTCGCCAGGCCATCGCAGGGCAGAAACACGCTGATGGCTATGCAGCTACT
>JAOUQZ010000014.1:12114294-12126067 GCA_028564935.1 Neosilurus hyrtlii | reverse complement strand
CCACTTCACACCTTGATTCAGGTGACCAAACGACCCCATATGCAGAACAGGTAAACAACCCTAGTGGACAAAGGACCACTGAGCAATGGAATGGATGGGAGGGACAGTGATTTGCACTTGACTTGAGAGTTTTTGCTCAGCCTATATAAGGCTGGAACTTTCTACCAGAACTTCTAACTGATGAAGCTTTTTGGATTGAAAGCGATATGTCTTCAAAAAACCACAAAAAGAAGTCCAGTTGCCTCGACTCAAGCTTTTTTAGGATTACCATGACCTGGATGATTAACAATCTACACCAAGGTATAACTAAGATGGATTAATAACAAGGGCAATGAAACTTGAGGACTTCTATACTAAGGGAATTCAAGCACTGCTAAACTGATTTTTTTTATTTTAATAAATAAACCACATATAGTCAAATTTAACCATGGCATCATGGTCAGCCTATGAACTTTTCAGCCCACCCTTATATTACATAATAGTAGCATAATAAATACCATATAATGATGATGCATACTCGAGTATTTAATTAAGATTAGAAGGCCAATCCTTAAACATTAAATATAAAAAGATATACTTACAGAGTAACCCTCAGAAAATTGAAAGTTGGCTGCTCTTTCTTCTGAAGTAGGACTCATAGGTTTTGGGTCAGACAGTGACCGCTGCATGACTTTTGCCCTTGGACTACCAGGAACCACTTTGGATGGATCTGCTGAACATATTTTCTGTGGACTTGTGTCTCCACTTGATTTTTCATATGGAACAAATTCAAGGGACTTACTAGGGGACATACAAGGAGATATTGGTGAATACAGGACTTTGGGGGATTTTGGTGCAACAGGAGAAACATGTAGAGAGGAGGTATCTGTTTTGAGTTGGGGACACTGGCCTATTTCTAAAGGGATAGGACGTCTCTTAGGAGAGGAAGTTCTATCAGAATTAGCAAAATCAACTCTAGTGTCTGTCTGGACAGTGTGTCCTCTAAGTGTTCCAGAAGAATCTGTTTGTACAGAAATTTCTGTAAGGGCCTGCACTGAAACTCCGCTACTATCAGCAGTATTGTATTTACCACTTCGTGGCCTGCTACGTCTACCACGAACAGGAACATCCCACTCATCTTGGTCTTCATCATCGGTTTGTACACAACTATCTACACTTTTCTTGACTGTCTTCTTTTTTCTTCCTGCAGAATAGATCTTCTCAGTATTGTCTTCTTCATCAGTCTGACAACCACTGTCCATTCTTTTGTCTGTCCCCATGATATGACCAAATGTCTGCTCCTGGTTCTCACCTGGATACATTTGCCTGAATTTTTGCTCCTCTAGTTGCTGCCTGAGCTGCTCTTGGAGCCTCTGAATCTGTTCCAATTGTTCTTGCTGCTGAGCATATGTCTCTTTTTGCATCATGAGGTGAGCTTGCCTCTCTTCTTCTTGCTGACACAGTATCTGCTGCTTCATGGCCTGCAACTCCTCAAGCTCTTTCTGAACTAGGAGCTGCTCCTGCTCCCGGAAGCGCTGGATCTCTTGCCTTTCCCATTCTAGTTCCTCAGCAAAACGTTGCTGTTTTATCTTCTCTAGTTCAAGGAGCTCACGTTCCATCTGATACTTTTCATCACCTGGTACCATGGGTGAGGAGAGAGCTTCTAGTGATGCTGCAATTGCCTCGAGGGAGGCATCTGTGTAGTCTAGTGATGTTGCTGTGGTAATTGTTGGAGCTATCTCTGTTCGACCAGCAGAGAAAATATTCTTTGAAACACTTATTTCAAGGTTTAAAGGCATGTCATCCTGCTCCTCTGCTGAAGTCACAGCAACAGTGGAAAGGAAACTATGGGATCTTGTAAGGGGTTGATTTTGTAGATTAGATAATGATGGCATTGTGTCACTAGTATGCATGCCTGACAGAGAATTGTATGTTGTACTGAAAATAGATCCTGGTTGGGTAGTTATAGCATACGTAGAAGGAACTGGGGCTGAAACAGAGGAGTATACCACACCATTTGAAGATCTCAGAACACTAGAACTTCCAAAGGGAGTTGCTACAGCAGCAGTTACTCTGGCTTGGGAATACTGTGGGAATGTAACTCCAGTAAATGCCCCAGTAGCTTTGCTTGAGTAGTCCACAGCTTCACCTGTTAAAAGTTCATATTGTAAATAATAAGACTGCACCACATTTACACCAAGTCTTTGGTAAAGACAGAAATCCAAGCCAAGCCCAAAAAACTTAAAATGCAAATGTTTTTGCAAACTTGTGGGAAATGCAAAACCCATGCAGAAATACACACTTCAATATAAAAATACAAACAAAAACAGAAATTAGAAGCATGCAAAGTCCAAAAATAAAAACGTTAATTGGAGCACAATCTAAAATGCAGAAAAAAAAGTCTCAGATGGGAATGAGTGAAGGTAACTGAAAATGGAATCTCTGAGAATGATTTGGAACTTCACACTGACCTGGTATAGACATTTTTCCAGATGTCAGATCTACAGCACCCTCCATTTCCCCATTGTAGTCAAACCTATTCTTACTCTTATACAGAAAGAGGCCAGCTTCTGCCAAATTTGTGTCAGACATGGAGGGCTTGATTCCACCAAGTCCTCTCATACCATAGGGTGAGCGATCATATTGGTAGTGGTCATCTCTGTAGCCAAAACGATCCTCTGGCAATGGAGTTGAGGGTTGCTGCAAGGCACAGCTACCAGCAAATGGAAGCTTGTATACTACGTCACAACACACTGCCCGCCTTCCTGCTGTCAGGTCTACTGGCTTGCCATCATCCTCTGTAATCACTGCTGTAACCACATCTGAAGAAGACCCATCTACAGATACCATCGTCTGTAATGGTTTAACAGTCGTGAGGTCAACTGCACCAGATAGACACGTTTCCAGTTGAAGTGGAATACTTGTGCTACTACCATTATTTGAAATGGCAAGGGCTGTTGTCACAGGAACAGAATGTGTTTTCCCTACATTTGTGGAAAGATTGATTGGTTTTTCTGGCTGAGATTCAACTGGACGATAAATAATTTGGGAAATGGGTTCAAAGGATTTTGCCGTTGTTAGCTTCAGAGGCATTGAAGTGGCATGAGAAAGATTATTGTTGACATATGATATAGTGGCTGTACATGTGAGGATGGTCAAGCCGTCTGTTGCCACAGAAATTGATGAAGTATCAGTGCTTAGATTCATTACAGATGACTGGACCGCACTTTTTTGCCACCCATCAGCCAAGACGGACTGCCGCTGGGACTCTGATGAGGACAGATCTACACCTTTCATACATATCTCTGTATCGGTTTTTGGAGCACGCAGATCAACAATCATTCCAGAATGATAAGCATGTCCATTCTGCACTGCTATTGGTTGGGATTTTATATCTCCTGGGACTGCTGGTATTCCTGAGGATCTTGGAGTTGGAGATGGAGGAGATGTTTTTCCATGCACAACAGATACAGTTGTTCTTTGGACTTCAGCAGTTACTACCTGGACATCAACATTTGGAAACACAGATGACGGCTGTGAAACTGAAACTGTCTCAAATACATGACTCATGCTTGAAATTACCCCTTCTGGATCACACATTTCTTGCCTTCCTGCAGATTCTCTTCTGGTGAAAGCCAATGGTATACTAGTTGGCTGTGGTGGCAGTTGTGTTTGTGGCTGTGACTGAAAATCAAATTGTAAATAAGACTGTTTGCTAGGTGATGACGGACCGGAATTCATTTGGGCTTGGGTTGTCACACCTTCCGTGGGTGAACCTGGCTGAGATGGCAGAGTAATGACTACATAAGTATCATATAATGACTTCCCAAACCTAGGAGATGTAGGGGTTTTTACTGGTGACGTAGGCCCTGTTTTAATCTCAGATGCAGAACACAGATTCAAAGCACCACTGTCAGTACTTGGGAGCATACTTGGTTGTACTGAAGAATAAATGCAAGAAAGTTGTTGGGCACCTGAAATGGGTTTTGGAGCTATAGGTGGCTTAACTGTCTCCATTGGTCTGTGGCTGAATGTCAGGCCTGCAGGGATTGTGGATGGCTTTGGAGGGACAGGAGGAGGAACATGTGGCTTGAAATTTGGTGCCACAGGTTGTCGTATTTGTGCATTTGGACCTGTACCTTGCATACCAACTGGAACTGTCCTTTGGGGGACCTGAGGTGGAATCTTTTTGGGATAAAGAGCAGGCTTAGGTAGAGTAGGTGGTGGTAAGGGAGGGGGAGCAGGAATATCTGCTCTTTCCTGAGACACACCTCTACGTAGAACTACTGGCTTTGGAGGAACAGGTGGGGCAGTTGATATTACACTAGATACTGTTGGAGTGTATTGTGGTACAGTGGGTAAAGGTGATACAACTGGAACAGATGGTCTAGAAACTATACTAGGAATCTCAGTAGATGAAGCATCCACTTCAGATGGAGAGGCTGAAGACCTTGACAAATCTACAATTTCAGGCTGGTCCGTTGGTTCAACCATGGGAGCTTTTGATGGCACAGACTGTGAAGGTGATTCTGCCCATGATGAAACTGAATCCCTAACAGGCTCTAAAGGTGGCTCTGTCGTTGAAGGATCAGTTTTTCTTTCCTGAGATAACTTGACAGTAAATGATGTTGGTTCAGTCACTGTAGCATATGTAGATGTTGATGTAAAGACCGGAACAGTTTCATCCTGGTTTTGATCTACAGTACTCTCTTCACCAGATTCCTCTTCACCTGAAGAACACTGTGTCACTGTCAGATCTGGTATAGAGAGAATTCTTCTTTGACGTAAATTTTCTGTTGCTGTAGAAGCTGTAACCTCTATTTGTTGTGCTCCGTCACTCAAATCAGGAACTGTTTGTGTCGGGATGATGCCTGGTGTCTGGGCTGCTTTCTGTTTTTTCATAAGTTCCTCATAGGCTTCCTCTGCATTCAACAGTGGTTTTCCATCCTTCCCTAATTGGCCGGAAATGCTTGTGGACATGGTGTCTTTTCTTGTGTCAGGTGTGTCAGGCATGTCAGGTGTATCCCTGACACACGATAAGACACCATCTTCAGTTGTGTCTGTGGTGTGGAGGTTTTTAGCTGTGTCTTCTTCTTTTAGCTGTTGCTCTTTAAGCATAATCTCTTTCTTCATCTGCATCATGTCTTCATAGACTTCATCTGGTGATCTGAGTTTTCTTGCTTTTTCTGGGACAGAAATTTTATCTGGTTCTTTCTCTGCGCACGAGTCTTCAACAAGTGATTCATAGGCATAATCTTCAATTAGCATGCCACCATAAAGAGACTCTTTTCCAGGTGGAATGTCTTCTGTAGTTGGAGATTTTGTTTTGAGCATTATTTCTTCATAATTGTCATATGAAGTGGGCAAAGGTTGTTTTACCGTAGACTTCTTATTAGAATACTGTTCATCTGTTGGAGAATCCAAAGAGACAGATGTTGGCAGATGATACACTTTCTGAACAGCAGCAATCTTTTCTGGAAGAATCTCAAATCCTTCTGGCTCAGATTCCATGCTTGGGGAGAAATCTGAACACGAGGATCTACGGATTTCCTCCATCTCTGCTTCCTGCCGCTGCTCCTCTGTAGGAGAAGCATCTTCAATTGGTGAAAGGTTGCTTGGTGGAGTCTTTGGACGTTCTCGCCTTCTCTGCGCTCGTATTTCCTCTTTGTCTTTTTTTGATTTCTTACTGGAATTCTTTTGTTTCTCCTGTTCTTTTAGGAGCTCTTCTTCCTCACGCAGCTCTTCTTCTTCAGATGAATCTTCAATGGTGGGCAACATTTGACCTGGCTGCCTGTGCTTAGCTTTCCTATGCTGTTTGCCCTCACCACTGCTCTTAATATGGCTTGGGCTGCTGCTATCACTGTCTTCATCAAGGGACGATAGTGAGGTTGGAGATGTGCCTGGAGTAAAACTAGATGCATGTAAGCTTGAGGAACCTTCCCCTCTAGATCTGTCATCAGGGGAATCTGTGAGGCTCTCAGGTTCACCATCATCTGAAGCCTGACGAACAGTGGCAACAGTGTTGAGTTCGATCGTTTTAAAATGACGAATACCAGCACCACTGTCTTCAAATGTCTGCTCTCTTTTACTTAGTTCCTCGATTTTAGCCACAAAAATTAGACTTTTGCTGTCTGGCTCATCCTCAGGGATAATACTACTGCTTTTAACAAGGGACTTTGCCTTTCTTGTCTCATTCTTGTTAACGTCCTTCTTTACATCTTCTTCTAACAGTTTATTTTCTTGATCACTTATTTTTTCTTTAGTGAGGCTTTCCTCAACAGACGGTGACACATTCTCATGAGAACTTCTTGTCACGGTCTCTTTTACTGCTGACACTTCACTGTTCCTTCCTATATCTTTTATGTCCCCTAGTTTGTCTTCGCCCTCAGTGAACGAAGGTGAAGATTCTCCCTCACTACTGTCCTCCACAAAATTTTGTTTAAGTTCTGCTGGGGCAAGCAGCTTTTTCCTCTCTTTTTTAGGGCCTTCAGCATCATCTTTTACTTTTTGAACATTTATGGGGCTGTCATCCTCTGAGGTGAGTTCTGGAGACACTTCTGGGTACACTTCCAGTTGGCACTCAGTCCTGACTGACTCACTTTGTGGCTGATCTTCAGAGGATGTCGTTTGAGCTTCAAGTATTGGAAGAACAGTATTCTCTAACTTGGCCAGATCTGAAGGACTTGTAGGGCTGGACTCTTGACCGATTTTGTCTTTTTTATTAGATTCCTCTAAAAGCTTTTTGTCTTCCACAGGCCTGGTAGCATCTTCTTTTTTCTGCAAGAAAGAGAAAAATGTATTTACAATGAAAGTCGGAATACAGAAAGATGACACAAAAGTAGGTTTGCATCAATTCTATTAAATAAACAAAAATATTTCTCGCTGCCAGTCCTTGATCCAGATACAGTTACCTGTCCCAACTTCTCAATATCTTTAGGTTTAATTAATGGCTTTGTCCCATCTTGATTGTTCTCTTGAGTGTCTGGTGATTGCCCCTCCCCAGATGATTTGTCTTTGGCTTGTTTACTATCTACAGGACAAGAATGGCTGGGATTTGCTATGGAATCTACGACACTACATTGGATATTTAGGACTTCTCTAGCAGGTTGTAAGCCAGGTTTTACTTCCTGTTCACTACTAAATACTTCATTTTCTTTATCAAGCATTGGGGAAAAGGAATCTACCTTTTGGGGTAATGGAACAGACTGATGACCATCTAACTTAATTTGTCCTTTTAATTGCTTGACATCAACTTCAGAGACTGGAGGTCCTTGTGTTCTCTGTTCTGATAAAACAACCTGTACAGCCGTCTGTTCCTGAGCATTTCTTGAGGGTGCATCTAAAATTTGTTTGACTTTTCTGTCTTTGGTCCCTGAATTTTCTGTATTGTTAGGAAATTCCTGATCTCCTAGCGAATCATCCTTTTTAACCACACACTCATTTTCAGTCTTCACACTGTCACTGTTGGACTTCATTGCTGTTTTCTTTGAAATATTTCGCATGTTCTCACCTTTAGCAGGAGAAGAGGACATTTCTGAGTTCAGGTCACTGTGCTCTAGCTTATCAGTTGTCTTTACTTTGTCTGGGTACTGCTTGTCAGCTACACTTCCGGTTCTTGGGACAGGATCGTTTGAGGGTTCCACCACTGGCAGTGTATTCTCCGACAGTGTTACCTCTGTTTTGGGCAAGGCTATATAACCCTTTTCTATTTCGGATATTTCTTCCTTATATGCAAATTCTTCAAGTGTAGTTCGTTCAAGATTAAAAACTGTGGGTTTAGGGGTACGATCATAATTTTTGTTGGATGACTTTGTTTCAATTGTGTCTTCTACTGTTTCCTCATTTTGTTTTTTAGATTTGTCAGATATCCTTATGCTGTTAACTGCTGAAAACTTTTCAAGTTCATCTCCAGCCTCATTCTGGTCTTTTTTAATACACCAAAGTTCTTTTTCCATTGTTCTGTTGTTTTCTTTAGCAGCCATAAATTCATCAGGTACTTTAGGTATTGAGCATTCAGCTACTTGAGTCTGTGGTAAGACCTCAGCTTCTTTTGCATCACTCCCAGTAGCATCCTCACTATCACCCTCTGTCCTTTTATAGGTATTTTCATCTGTTGTGTCTAACACAGGCAATGTGCATGTAGTAATATTCAATGTTTCTAGGCAAGAATAGTGTGAATGTTCATCTAAAATGTTTTGTTTTGTTTTTAGTTCTGAGTTTATCAGCTCCATAGAAGATTGGAAAGATGGTTTGCCAGATTCCAGTGTTTCATGCGGAGATGACTGAGTTTCATGTGTAGACTTGCGTGCTTTACTTTGTGCTAGCGATTCTTGCTTGAGTTTAGATTTTTCTCTGTACTGCTTATCTTCCCCGTGATCAAAATATTTTCCAGAGTATAAAAATGAATATTCATGGGTAGGCACATTTCCTGTTTCTGTTTCATCCTCATACTCATTCTGCACACCTTCCCCTTTTGTATTGTCTGGGTATTCAAAGTTATGAACAAATGAGTGTTTTGCATCAGAACCACTATTAGGCATAATCTGATTTTTAACCTTATCTTTGCCACTAACTACCTCAACATGGTGTATTGGTTCTTCTGGTGTACAAAAGCTTTCCAGAATGCTAGCTGATTCATGACCTATATTAACAAATGTTTCTTCCTCTGTCAATGTAATTGGACCAGTAATCAAATCTACCTTGGAGCTGTTGTTATTATCTAGTATAGAAGCCAGTAACGATAGCTCAGGAGAACATTCCTCGGTTGGATTTTGCCATAGTGAAACCACCTCGATACTATGATGACTATGATGAGCTTTTTCGTTGTTTATAGTTGAGGCGATAGTATTATTGGCTTCATTGGTGTCTATCAATTTTGCTTCAGTCATGTGCAATTTGTCTAGTTTAACCTCGACCTTGTTATCCTGTAATTGGACCTCACTGGGGTATTTTTCACCAATTTCACATTTTATTACATTATTAGCACGATTAAGCGGTGAATCAATCTCTACAGGTCTCCCTTCCGTATTGGTCTGAGGTATAGGTTTATTTCTCTCTACTATTTCACATTGCTTGGCATGTGTTCCCTTAGCATCTGCGATATCCCTTGGGATCATACCAGCAGGTGGGACGGCAGCTCTGATGGCTTGTTCAGATGGAGTGGATGCCACTGCTGTGTTTTTATATGCAGTGTCAAGTGTTTGCTCTTTGTTTGGCTCAGGTAATACCTGTGTGTGCTCCACTACTGCCAGTTCCTCATCCTCTTTCACCGCAGCTGACTCTGTTACAAGCTTAGCATCAGCTGTGGCTGAGTCATGCTCGGACTTGTAAGCTGGCGCCTGAGTTACACTAGGGGTCTGCGTGAGTGCTTTGGTTGGGGAAGAGCTGACAGGAGGCGTAGGGGTTGTCGAGATAGCTCTGGCTGGGGAAGAGGGAGGGGTAGGTTGGGATTTAGCTGGTATCTTTGAAGGAGAAGGTGGAGGTGGCAAATCTCCAAGCTGTCCAGAGAGAGCCCTATGGGTCTGGCAGTTCAGACATAACCACTCTTTCTGTAAGGCAATAAGAAAAATAAAACAATTATGAGTATGATGGCTGATAAGATTATTATAAATGTGACAAAGGCACGTCACAAAATAAACTCTTGTTTGACAGCTATAATGTTGTGTGCAGCCAAGACATTAAAAGGTTGGTGGTCTGGCTGTTTGACACTAAGAAATTTGGGTTATGACATAAACATACATATATATATATATATATATATAGTATGTTTATACTATGTATAATGAACATAAACTGGATTCATGCATTAAATCCAGTTCATGCATTATGCAGTCAGCCAGGTGGACTCAAGTATGGGGAGAATATACAAATTCCATACAGAAACACTCAAGCCCTGGCACTTGAACCCAGGATGTGTTAACCACAATGCCATTTGTCACCTGTACTTAATATCTCTGAAAATAAATGATTTAACAATGAAAAATTAAAAAAGTACAAAATGTTAACAGATTATAATTTACACATTCAGTATTAACCTTGCAGCTGTTATTAAAAAAAATTAACAATATGCACTGTATATTATGAAATAAAATGTAAAAAAAAAATAAAAGTCATAATATTTCAGTGCTTAAAAAAATGGGTCCACCACATACTGCACTTGTAAACTACCACAGTGGACAGCTGAATATTCTGTGGTGATCTTACGGCGTAATGACTTAATACCTGCATTTAGACACGATTAAACCTGTCAGCAAACAGACTGCCGACTCAGTAAAAGAGCTCTTGTCTATACAGCACAGGATCTTTTCAGCTTGATTCAATGTTTCGTTCACAATGTCACGCATTTCATCATATAATTAAGACAAACCTATAACCCAAGATCAGTTTATAATTATAAAATTTACCTGCAATGAATTAAACAATTTACTTCCAAAAGTACTATTCAGAGTCCAGATAGAGCCACCCTCTTTTGGAGCACATCACTTCAGTGGCTTACGTAAATCTGTAAATCCGGAGAGTTCGCTCCCTCATATTTTTGACTGCTGTAAAGATGAGCTGTGCTATGCGCAGCGTCTCTGTTATTCTCCACTGGTTTAGCTGCATGGGCTAAATCTAGATTGAAGAGGCCTGGGATTCCAGTGTCACAGCAGGGGTACTTGCAGAAGCTAGTATATCACAGCCAAGTCAGAGAAATAAAGCTCAAATGAAAACTTGAACCATATGAATAGTATTTATATACAAAAATTATGGATTATTTATTAATTAACTCATTCATTACCCAGAGGAAACCCACACAAGCACGGGGAGAACATGCAAACTCCACACAGAAATGCCTGAGCCCGGGAATCAAAGCCAGGCCTTCTTGTTGTGAGGTGGATATGCTAACCACTGTGCCACCGTGCCACCGTATTGGATTATTATTATTATAATTATTATTATTATTATTATTGTTATTATTATAATTATTATTATTATTATTGTTGTTGTTGTTGTTGCTATTATTATTATTATTATTCATTCATTCATTCATTCCTGAATGGTTTAATTGTACTAGGGTCATGGGGAAGCTGGAGCCTATCTCATCTGACTCTAGACAAAAGCAAGGTACACCCTGAGCAGCTCGCTAGACCATCACAGGGCCAACACACATGCAAACATTCACACTTACAGCAAGGGGCAATTTGGAACAGCCAATTAGCCTAATGTGCATGTCTTTGGACTGTAGGAGAAAACCACAATACCTGGATTGGAATTTGGAACAGCCCCTTAGCCTACAGTGCATGTTTCTGAACTGTTGGAGGAAACCAGAAAACCTGGAGAAACATGCTCCTCACAAGCACGAGGAGAACATGCAAAGCTTCCACACAGAAATGCCCGAGCCCGTGAATCGAACCCAGGATCTTTTTGCTGTAAGGTGAACATGAAGGTGGACACTTCGCCAGCCGCCCCAATTATTATTATTATTATTATTATTGTTGTCGTTGTTGTTGTTGTTGTTGTTGTTGTTGTTGTTGTTGTTTTGTTATTATTGTTATTATTATAATTTTATTTTCTGTTTTATTATTATTATTATAATTAGTATATTTATTTATTTATTTATTAAATTTCTTTTTCTGTATTAATATTGTTATCATAGGTTAACATATTTTAATCAGACACAAATTGAAGAGGAATAAAGTAAATTGTTTAGATTACACTTATGTTAGAGATGAAGTTTTATGTATCATTCAGCACTAGTAGCAACAGTATTTCTCCAGGAAGAATTAATGTAATCGAAGATAATTAGCACTGAATC
>JAOUQZ010000014.1:12095017-12113482 GCA_028564935.1 Neosilurus hyrtlii | reverse complement strand
TATGTAAAGCTGCTTTGTGACAATGTCAATTGTAAAAAGCGCTATACAAATAAAACTGACTTGACTTGACTTAATTGGCCCTTCAAGATTGCCCCAATGTATAAGTGTAAATGGTTTTGTGTGTGTTGGCACTACAATGGTCTAGCGAGCTGTTTAGGGTTACTCCACCTTCGGCCGGTGCCAGCTAAGACAGACTCCAGCCTGCCTGCAACCCTAACGGGAGGATCAAGTGCTTCGGCGAATGAGAGAATTCAGGGATTCATGTCTATGCTTTTGAAAAAGCAGCACAGGGAGCGAAATGTTCATATCATACAACATCAGTGCAAAAAAAATGTGTGCATGCAGATTCGTAGGTGGTATTCTTAGTCGTTTGACAGGAGTGGAGAGGGAGGATGTGTTCACTCCCAGGGAGAGCTTCCTGTCAATAGAAGAAATGGGAACAAGTGTGTGTGTGTGTGTGTGTGTGTGTGTGTGAGTGTGAAGTCTGGCAGTAAATGTGGGAATATGAGCTAAATATACCCTCTGCTTTGGCACTGTGTCTGGATTCTGCTCACCACTGAATTCACTATAGAGCCCGAGCTCTGTTCTCTGTAATGGTGATTAAAATATACTGGAAAGATTTGTGATGTTTTAAATTATTTATTTATATATATACTAAAGCACTACTAAATTCTTGTATCTGATTGGTCATAAGGTGTTGAGGAATTTTCTTACAGCAGCTTGGACAGTAGTTCCCGGTGCCAGGTTTATAGTAACACACTCATTTTAATATATTCTTGTTTCTATAGTAACAACGTACGCAGAGACCGTATGCAAGATGCTCTAGATTAACCAGTAAAGTATTGATTTATTGAGATGGTTATAGTTTGCTGTGTAGAGATGCCAGCTCAAGTGTCAGCTCTTCACTTTGTTTGTTGTTCTTGTTCTGAAGAGAGGCTTCACATTTTCCTTATTAAAGGAAATCAGTTAACCTTGCACGAGCATAGAACACATCAAGCCACATCTTATTTAACCGTAACACGGACTTACAAGAGCAAAGCACCTACACAGACTTCCCTAGGTTCAACAGAAATCGTGCATTGTACATGCAACAAAACAGACCACCTGCCATATATGGTAAAGGATGCTGGCGCGTGTCTTTCGATTCTTCCTTATTGGGAAACACTCCCTTACTCATCACACACTCATTTTCCGAACCCCTTACTCCTATTCGTGTCGACAGGAGGCTGAGCCCATCACCCTGAACAGCTTGTTAGACCATCACAGGGCCAACCATTCACACTTGTGCTCACACCTAGGGGCAATTTGGAACAGCCAATTTGCCTTATGTGCATGTCTTTGGACTGTGGGAGGAAACTGGAGTACCTGGAGGAAACCCACGCAGGCATGGAGAGAATATGCAAACTCCACACAGAAACACTCGATCCCGGGAATCGAGCCCAAGACCTTCTTGCTGTGATGTGCATGTGATAATCATTACACCATCATGCCGCCCAACACTCAGTGAGTTGTAAATATTGTTCATGTGGACATGTTAGGGCACCCAAGGCCTAGGAAAACATTTGAGGTATCCTTTTCATTCAGTTTATTAACAGAATAAAGATATATTTTTTTAATTTCTTGCCTTTAACTTCAAAAGCGAGAAGGATGCTATAAAAGTTGGTGCCGCTATAAGATGAGTGATAACATACGGTGCACTAATGCGCTGGTTTTGCGGCTACTCCACAACTCCAAAACGTAACCAGCAACGGATTAAAGGACAGATGTTTCGTTCTTTAATAAATATAACACTGTTACTGTTGACAAAAGTCTGTAGTATAAGAGATCATTTTTGAATCTGCTATCATAGGCAAAAGAAAAAAAAAAATAAAGCCACTTCCCGATGATACCCACATCACATCACATCACATCACCCTACTGTCAGGGTCAGTGATGATTCTGTTCTAATAACAACGTGGCCTCATGTGTTTTATCCCATAAACACAAAACTCGTTCTCTCACAGCCACTTTAAGGCTATGATGCCCGTTATATCACAGATAACCTGCACACACACACACACACACACACACACACACACACACACACACACACACACACACACACACAAAGAGACAGATATATTAAAGGCCATGTGTCAGGTTTCTTCCCCCAGGTGACTGAGGCGGGTGAACAGGTGAAATGGTGAACAGGTGTGAGAGGCATTTTTTGCTGTGTTGTTTTTCTTGTGAACAGAGCTTTGTTCTCAGTTCATGTTCTACAGTAAGCTTTTGAGTAGCATTTATCCTTTCTTCCTGTACATTTATCCTTTCTTCCTGTACATTTATCCTTTCTTCCTGTACATTTATCCTTTTCTAGAGGTTCACCATTTAGTAACTTTTGATAGAAAGGTGTCAGAACACAAAGTGCATTGCAGTTTGTTGTGTATAGGGCTAGTCAGGTGGAGTTATGGCTGAGAGAGAGAGAGAAAGAGAGAGAGAGAGAGAGAGAGAGAGAGAGATAGATCTTTTCTTGAATGCATCAGTGTTATTTATTCATTTATTTATCTATTTTTGGAAATTGTTTATATATATATATATATATACACTGCAACCTGACCACATGGAAAAAGATGAATGAATGAATGAATGAATGAATATATATATATATATATATATATATATAATTTTACACAAAAACTTGCACCCCATTGCCATGCTGGACTGAATTTACATTTGTGTACTTTCCTAAGATTTTACACATTGAAAGAATAAAAACCTGTTATAGTCTACAGAGTGTAGGACCATAACTGCTAAATGTATGTGATGATTAGTGTGAAAGTAAGACAGTCAAGGATGAGATGGTATGGACACCTCCTAAGGATGGATGAGCAGAGAAAAGTAAAAGAGAAATGGCAGATGGAACTTAAGGGCAGCAGGGAAGGAAGACCATGCATGACACAGGTGTCAAACTCAAGGCCCGTGGGCCAAATGCGGCCCACTAACTCATTTTATGTGTCCCGCAAGAGCTTTCAAAGTATATGATTATCATACATTCTTTGCATTGTCCATTACCATAAAACCTAATTTATCATCCTTCCACTAGGTGGCAGCAGCCTATTTCAAGTAAACAGCTAGTCATTCACGACTCAAGAATGATCGCATGCTAGTCTGTCACTGTTAAGCCCTTTTGGAATAGATGTGGCCCTTAGTGAAAATGAGTTTGACACCTCTGGTGTATGAGGTGGACGGACAAAATAAAAAAAAGACATGGAAGCATTAGACCTAGAGGAAGAACAAGAGGAAGTATGGGGTGATTTTCCAATAACGGCCCATTTTAAACACTTTTGAATTTATTAACAAATAAAAAATTTTAAATTCTATTTAGGTAGAGATAGGTCTTAATTTCTTAATTCCAGAGGGAAATTCACAGTTTATAGTAATTATTTATAGTAATGGAGGCGTGGTGGATTACTGGTTAACACACATAGTGCAGCAGATAATCGCAGATATAGCAAGAACCATTCAAATAGTGATATAAGCATGAAATTCGGTACATGCGCTGTTCAATCCCAACTCTTTTCAAAAATACCGCTGGCCATGCAAAAATTCAAAATGGCGACCCCAAAATCCAAGATGTCTGCCCCAAAATTGGGTTTTTCCTTTATAACTCAAAATGCATTCATTTTAAGCCCCATAAATGTCTCAAAGTTGAAAATATAGTTGGGTATTGCGGACATTTTTGGTTTCCTCTGAGTACTCCGGTTTTCTCCCACAGTCCAAAGACATGCACATTAAGTTAACTGGCTGTTCTAAATTGTCCCTAGGTGTGAGTGTGAGCATAAATGGTTGTGTGTGAATGTTGGCCCTGTGATTCAGGGTGTACCCAGCCTTCACCTTATGTCGGTTGAGATAGTCTCCAGTCTTCATCATGACACTAATAAGATTATGTGGTTTGGCATATGAGTGAGAGGATGAGTGAGATCTTATTTTTAAACTTTTATGAATTATACTCACTCAACTGAGCACTCAGTAGGCGAACAGTTCAGATCCCACAAGACCAAAAACAGAAAATACTGACTTCTCACATTAAATTATAAACTATAATAATGGGGAAATAGATACGAACAAATGGATGGATTTATGATCTATAAAAATTAAATAGTTGTTGTTGTTGCTTTCAAAAAAAAATAAAAAATAAAAAATGCTGGGTTTAGTTTATGGCATCCTGACTGTCATGTCCTGATTTTTGCCAGCCCTTCCATCTTCAGCTGAATCTTTTATTTATTTATTTTTTCAGTCCCCCGCAATTTTCTCTTTACTTGTCAGATCTGCTCCCCCTCCTGTCTTTCTCTCCTTATTATCAAACCGCGGTGGGTCTGAGTGAGGCTTCCTGTTTGAATATGTTTGACACCACCCTTGTTTCCTGGTGGGAGAGTGTGTGTTCAGGGGGCACTTGATACTTGACTGCATAAGTCAATGACAACTTTTCAAAAGCAGAGTGTTAGTAGATCTGAGGTTCATTCATAGAATCCTATGGGAAAAAACAAAACTATTCATCATCGCTGTATATTGTAATTTCTCTCTCTCTCTCTCTCTCTCTCTCTCTCTCACACACACACACACACACACAAACACACACAACCACACACGCCTACAAAATATGCGGCTTTCAAAACATCAGACAAAGGATGACACATGGTGGGCAGGAGTGTGTCAGGACGCAGAGTGGTTTTTGAGCATAAATAAAACACACACACACACACACACACACACACACACACACACACATACACACACGTACACACGTACACACTCTGCCACACTATATTTACACATCATAAAAGCCCAGCAACAAAAAGATGCCCAAGTTCCCAGAATACCCTGTGGTCCATCATGCACAGACAAACTTGGGGAATAAAAAAAACAGTACAGTAATATTATTCAGGACAGATATATTGCCCAAGTTTCTCCATTAATGGCTTATTACATACTATAAAAAACATATATGATTTTTTGTTCTGATTGGTCAGAAGATGTTGTCTTTTATAATTTACACACCGCATTTAAAGGACATCACGATTAATGTACTGTAGTATTTCAAAGCCTAAAACTATAAAGCAGTATTGAAAACAAAGAAGGGGGGCATGGTAGCATAGTGGTTAGCACATCTGCCACACAGCAAGAAGGTCTTGGGTTGGAGTCCTGGGGTCAAGCGTTTCTGTGTGGGGTTTGCATGTTCTCCCCATGCTTGGGTGGACTTTCTCTGGCTACTCTAGTTTCCTCTCACAGTTAAAAGACATGCACAGTATGCTGTTCCAAATTGCCCTTTGGTGTGGATGCTTGTGTGCCTGTTGGCCCTGTGATGCTCTGGCAAGTTGTAGTAGTGTGTAGCAGCATGCTTAGCTTGTATATTGTTTTCAATGAGAACTAGAAAAGCACTCGGAGAGCGCAGATCTCCACCAAGGCTGTTCAGAACCCCATATGGAATTGTAAGAAATGCAGCATTTTTATAAATGCAACAATTGTTTATTATTTGAGGCCTACAGTGCAAATGCACAGCCATTTATATGATTGCATTGTGAGTAAGGCCTGCCTTTAATAAGAGGTCTTCCGCTCGGATGAGGAAGTATTAATAATTAAATAATTTTTTTGATAATTGGCATAAAACTTGTACAGAGTCGTAAAGAAATGAGATTACACCATCAAACACAAGCCTGGAAGTTATGCTTCGGTATGGTCCAGACACAGTAACTCGGATGACTACGTCACCTGTGCTAAGAAATCTTCAGCCAAAATTTAATCAATTGTTCCTTGTATCATTTCTGACTCATCCTGAAAATTTAATCAAAATCCGTTCATAAGTTTTTGAGTAATGGTGCTAACAGACAGACAGACAGACAGACAAACAAACAAACAAGCCAATGCCGGTGAAAACATAACCTCCTTGGTGGAGGTAATAATTCTGAGATTGCATAAACCAAATTACTGACACTAACAGAACACATTCAGAAACTTAAATTCAAAGCTAATGCTAAAAATGGGATGAAGATTGAAGTGTTGAGAAAGGCTGAGTTGAAGTGCATGATGAAAAATGTAGAGGTTTTCAGGAAACATATATTTACTTTAGAAATAAATGACGTGAAATCCAATGTTGTGATGTTTCTACCTGCAGTCCAGAAGTAGGTAAGTTCTGTGGGAAAACCACTTATCCTTTCAAAGCTGATGTGTTGGTCACTTTGATAAATTTAGACCGCGGTGCCCTTGGATGACTCTAACCATCCACACATGACTAATACACATGAATGCATCGCTCAATCTGAATTCCCTACGTGCAATAAAAATGCACTAAGTACACCAGCTCTAGTTGGAGGGACGGAAATAGAGCTAAAACCGGAGACAGACAGACTGAACAAACAGAATTTGTTTACCAGACAGATGGGCATATAGCCATGGCAATAGATATGGTGATTGGACAGTTACAGAAAGAGATGTCCACGAATGTGTGTACACATTACATAAAGTCGCCAAATAGACAGAAGGAGAAACTTGACTGTAGCTGTTGGGAACGGAGCTCGCACATTCAAACAGACAGAACAGCTCCTGAAGCAGCTCGAGGAAGACACCAAGGTTAAAGTCTCAGCACCCTAACACGGTATCAGGAAGACAGACAAATGTGAAATATCCACTACAGTCACACTGTTATGTCTGGGGAAAATCGTGGCGTAGAGCAGTGTTTTCCAACCTTTTTTGAGCCACGGCACATTGAACAATTTTACATTGAACAAATCTTGCGGCACACCACAAACCAAAAATGTTACAAAACGGCACTCTGTAGCTTAAAACAGTTTGTGTAATCACAATATAGATTAAACTCACTCAGTGTGAAACTTGGGCCTGGTTTAGATGAAACACACACGAAGATCTTCCAACCAGCGTCTCGTTTACACTGGCTTTACAGGCAGGTGGTATTAACGTCTCTGTCACAGTGTGGGACTGTTTAGATTTAACTTTAAGTTCGGCAACTACGTAGCTTTGAGAGCTCTCTCTCATTTACCTTTGTGGTTTTTCTCATAAAAGTTGATAAAAACACAGAGTTTTTACAAACAAAATAGTCCATTGGCTTGTATTGAAGTAATGGGTGTTTTGTTTGGAGATGAGGTTTAGGCTTGCTCGGCACCGTGGCACTGTTGGACTTCTTGCCACACACCAAGCACAACGGAGTGGGTGTCGTCACATCCCCGGTGAAAGTAAAGCTGAATAAAAGATAGCTTTCATTGTATCGCCTTTTCATTGTATTTTGACCACCACTCATATTAGGGACCTCATCTGGGTCAGAATTTTGTCCAGGGCCCAGTTTGGAGTTTGTACTTTTTTTCTTATTAAAAACCTGCATGCATCAATACAGAGCCTCTAAAGGGACAAGGGGAAAAAATTACATCGAAAGTTTCTAGTGCACACGAGAAACCTCAGGTAACTGGTGCACACACGATAGTTTTTCGCGCTCGAGATAATTTCTCGTGCTCACTAGAAACCTTTTAGAAATCTTTTTTCCCCCATGTCCCTTTAGGGGCTCCGTACATCAGTAATTCTCTTGTCTCTAAGAATAATTAAGGCAATTAAGCTCCCTACTGCCACTCTTTGACATGGAAGAGTATTACATTACTCTGCCAGTCACTACAGCACAAACACTCGACAATGGCCAATGGTAATTGGATAATTTCCCATAGTACACCTGACGATCTCTCACGGCACCCTAGTGTGCCGCTTCACAGTGGTTGAAAATCACTGGCGTAGAGGTTAGCATGCTCCCTTACAGCAAGAAGGACCTTCTTCAAGTCCCAGGCTCGGCGAGGGTATTCCTATGTGGAGTTTGCATGTTTTCCCCAAGCTTGCATGGGTTTACTCCAGGTATTCTGGTTTCCTCCCATAGTCCAAATACATGCATATTAGACTAATTGGCTGTTCCACATTGCCCCTAGATGTGAGTGTGAGTGTAAATGGTTGAGAGTGTTAGCCCTGCGACAGTCTGGCGAGCTGTACTCCGCCTTCGCCCACTGACGACTGAGATAGGCTCCCCCTAATAGGCTTAGGTGGTTGAGTGAGTGAGTGAGAGTGAGCGAGATTAGTCCTGATTTCAGTACGATTTTTATAATGAGAGGTCACACAGAAGCTGTCCTGGACAGATGTGCTTCTCTCTCTCTGTGAGATGGTACTGATGTATATTGTGTTGTTTTAGCACTGGGTCATATATTACTATGATGTTTCAGCTGTAAGGCAAATCGCTGCTTCATCAGTACAGTATTACTCTGATAAATTAGAGTACAAGGTAAAGATGCGCTAATCAATCGGCCACTGATCAGAAGAGGTTGCCTTTCTTCCTGATCAGCCCTGACTGTTAATCAGCTGCACAACCTAAATATTGGCAGTTACTGGCAGAGTCGAGTTTGTCTACTTGTCCTAAATCTGTTTCCATCAACATCCCTCACCTTGCCTCCATCAACAGAAGCCTATCCCAGCTGATTCTGAATGAAGGCAGGGTGCACCCTGAACAGATCAGCAGACCACTGCATGACACACACAAATATTCACACTTACATTCACATTTAGGGGCAATCGAGAATATCCAATTAGCCTAATGTGCATTTCCTTGAACTCTGAGAGGAAGGCACCTAAAGAAAACCCATGTAAGCACGTGAAGAGCATGTAAACTATAGACAGACACGTTTTAATTAGGGTCACTGGGTGGCTGGCGCCCATCTCAGCCGACTCCGGGTGAGGACGGGGTACACCCTGGTCAGCTTGCCAGGCCATCGCAGGGCTAACACACTCAACCATTCACACTCTCACTCACATCTAGGGGCAATTTGGAACAGCCAGTTAGCCTACTGTGCATGTGTTTGGACTGTGCGAGGAAACCAGTACCTGGAAGAAACCCATGCAAGCACAGGGAGAACATGCAAACTCCACACAGAAATGCCCGAGCTGGGAATCGAACCCAGGACCTTCTTTAATTTTAATTATTTAGCTATTTATTATTACATGCTATCATATAAAAAATTATATTCTACTAATACTATTACTAATCCAAGAAAAGGAAAAATGCACTTTGTGAATTGTATGGTGGACCATGTAAACAGGTTTAACACATGTGTGTAATTAACAATTATGTGCCAAACGCGAGTTGGGAGCTTCTGAATAGTCCCAGAGACAGAACGCATCCAGAATACATCGTGCCAGTGCAACAGTCCAGATCTGTGTCAGGTTTACCAGCGTGTGAGTAAATAAAAAAATGCCTGGCCACAAACCAAAGCATTGTTGACTCACTTCCTGCAGTTGGTCTGAATCAGGGTCTCACTCCTCTCTCAGACTGGTTGCTTTAGTCCACTCTAGAAGGTGTTCATACCTGCTTCTAACCACCATACTTTCCCTGATGTAAATTCACCAGTGTTTGATTCAGACTGAATAAAACACTCCATATGCGAGCGTGTCCATAGACAAGCAGGCTGCCCTAAGCAGGAGGCGGATGGGTCACTGTGGATGGAAATGTGGGTGGAACCATAGAGGATAGAACCATAACAACATAGAGAAAAGTCACAATGGCTTAAATGAATTGCGGTGGATGTAGACGAAGCTGTGCATGACTGGTGTACAATGTAAAAAAAATGCACTGGTGTTGGAGTACTTACAGTACCTTATATTTATAGTTTCCATACTGGAATGCTTGCTTACAAATGTGTACTGTATTTTATATACATATAAAAATATACATACTGAAATTTTAGCCTTGTGATGGTCAGGCGAGCTGTCCAGGGTGCACCCCGCCCTCACCCAAAGTTGACTAAGATGGGTTTCAGCCTCCCCGCGACCTTAATTAGAATTAAGTGGCTTAGAAAATGAATAAATGAATGAATGAAAATTTACAGCTGTACCGCTGTCTTATTCCTGGACTGCAATAAATACACTTTAAATACATTTGAGCGTGAAAAAAAATAATAAATCCACACAAAATACTCTAATGGCAAAAGCTTTGAAGTTCCTTTCAAACTACGATAGCTGGTAGTTAGTTAAAATTGGACTAACACTCTTTGTTTTCCTTTTGTGTAATCCAAGCTACACATGTAGAAATCATGGACTCTGTGCCTGTGCAGGGTGATTGCATTGTAACTAGCCACGCCTCTACTGTAACTAGCCACTCCCCTACCACACTCTAACTGGCCTATCCTGTAGAAACCACATGTAGTACTTCCTTTGAACTGACCAATCATGTGTTGGCTTACCCTAGTGAATGTGTATACAAGTCTGAAGAACCATAATATAAATGAAGAAAATTGTCGACCTTGAACCCGTGTACTGGGCTCTCCGCAGGCCTGATGAGGTGAGGTAAGGCAAGTTAGGGTAATTTCTTGGGGTGGGGGGGAAACACAAAGTTTCTTTGTTTGAACTGCAATACAATTGTGTCTTTTGCTCTTAATAATCAGTGTACACAAAATCAAAAGGTAAAGCCTAATACTAGCTAAGTAGAAAAACGTTTTGTCGGCAGGGCCCAGCTATAAGCTAGCTACGTGACCCTTGTCTTTGTGTTATTGTCTTTGATTGCAGTCTACAGGAATGTAATGATGGCCCTACTAAGTATCAGTCAGAACTTACGGTTGAAAAAATAAAGTTGTTTGTTATGCTATGTTAATTAGCATTTAGGTAGCTGATGCAACTATGTATGTATTACACACATTTAAACTAGCACAGAATCTATTAGCCAGCTAGGCATTAAATGCTAGCAAGCTAATACTTATCCTGGTTTTCTAATTTGATTTGTTGCTAATCTTATTTGTTAGTCACTATAAGGAAAAAAAAATTGGTAAAACTGACAAAAAAAAACAATCAAAAAAAAAATCCGAGACGAGGGTCCTTGTAGAAATACATTTTAAGCGCGAGTGAAGGTACAAGTGAATGGGAGAGATGCAACACATCAGGTGGGCTGATCCTGATTCCAAGCCAGGAGCAGATGGCTAACACTCCCTAGGAGAGAGATCAAAATCTTGGTCCAGCTCTACGTGATGTTTTGAAATCATCAACACTCCAGTGCATGGAAGCAATGACATCTGATTCACTCACTGGTCATTGGTCAAAAAAAAAGAAAGACTAATGCATGCTCTCTAAGGAAGTTGTCGTGGATTAGTGGTTATGAGTTTGAGTTACAGATTAGAAGGCTGTGTATTCAAATCTCAGCACTGCTAAACTGTGATGGTTGGATCGTTGAGCTACACTGTTAACCTTCTGTTCAGTTACGTCCTGCATCAACCAAATAAGCAAACACAATAGATCATATTTTATTTAATGCTATGTTAGCATGTCCACCTGACAGCAAGGAGGAACATGTGGAGTTTCCATGTTCTCCCCATGCTTGCGTGGGTTTCCTCCGGGTACTCCGGTTTCCTCCCACAGTCCAAAGGCATGCACATTAGGCTAAGAGACTGTTTCCAATTGATCCTAGGTGTGATTGTAATTGTGTATGTCTGTGTGTGTGTTGGACCTGCGATGGTCTGGCGAGCTGTTCAGGGTGTACCCTGCCTTCACCCAGAGTTGGCTGAGATAGGCTCCAGCCTCCACACAACCCTAGTAGGATTAGGCAGTTTGACAAATGGATAAATGGATGGAATATAGTGCAGTACTTTAAAGTAAATATGTTCTACAGTTGTTTTATGATACATCACTGGCAACCTTGGTTGCCAGATAATTACTGTATAATTGATTTACAGTAGTTTGCGAATATTGGATACAGTTTGGAATTTAATGCAAACAGAAGTAGATGTGCAGTAGTTAGAAAAGCAATCACTGTTGATCCGAAAGACACCAGCATTAACTTGTAATGTGCTCTCCTGTTACGCAACGGCTGTCTGAGCAGTGTTTCATAACTGACTACTATGGGGGACATGGCAGCGTTGCTATGCACTGTCGCCATGGAGGAGCAGCAACAGTGAAGGCATGCATTTGGCACACACTCCCTGCATCAAGGCGGAGAGGCACTAAAACGCTTCTGAACGAGCCTTTAGGCTGCTCAGCCTTCCATAAGTGCACAGCCTGTTCAGCTGAGGGAGCGTCTCAAAACACTCAGCGCAGTGCTAGCAGTAGACGAGGCATTGCACTGGTGAGAGGGGAGTATAAATAAGGTTTGTTATCGCAGAATAAAAGCAATTCTTAGAATGTACTTAATGTGTAATCAGATATATCAACAGAGAGGATAAAAAGGCTGCAGTCCTATTGAGGGAAAAGACCACATGGGAGGATGAGAGGGGCCTCTGGGTAGATCGAGTGAGAAGAAAGAGACAAAAGAGGATAACAAATGGAACTAAAGGGAAATCTTGTCATCTCAGTAAGACATAATTCACATAATGCTACATTTCAAATCCTGTTAGCAAGAAAGGATTAGCCACAAACACACACAGGGATTCCTGCACAAACAGGCCTTTCGAAACACACAAACTTGCTAAATGTAAAAATGTTTTTTATATTTTTATCTTGCAAGCCCTCACATCATTGCAAACATTTTCAGCAAGATGACTTGAAAACTGTTGGATAATCTGCTGAGTACCCAGTCCACACCATTGCCAATTATCCAATTTATCCAGCTCGCTTGACTCAGGCGAAGCACATCACCAACAAATTCATATCCCCAATCAGTTCAGACAAGCGCTCAGCCAGGGAGGAGGGGACATGTCTAAAATGATGATCAGGCTGTTCCTATAATTAGCAATGCTATAACAACAGTATGTTCTGTACTAAAAACCAGCGAACTTGTAAGGAAATGTTCCAGCGCCCTCATTTAAATGGAAGCATATTGGAAGTGACAGTGAGCTTTACCCTCACCACCGTCCATTACTAAATTAAATCAAGTGGTCACATTGAGATGGCATACATTAAGACCTCCTTCTTTGTTTCCAACTCTGCACTGACAGCAATGGTAGCAGTCACAAGGAATCACAGTGTTAGCCATGTGAGGTTAAGGAGAGGACCCAGGTTTCAGGATGGTCATACTTAGGGCTAATCTGATTAGCAAACCTGAAATAGTCGAGCAGGATTAAACAGTGAATTCTAAGCAGCAGGATGATCAAAACCCCAGTATACACCAGCACAGGAAACACTACTTGATGTGCACTGTGATTTTGTTTCAACTCAAAGGATGGTGCATGGGTGGGGCGTCCTAAAACCTCAATGTCCCCAATCTAAAAAAATTAAAACTGAAGTGTGTTTAAATTATTTATCCTTTATTAGGGTTGCGGGGAGACTGGAGCCTTTCCCAGCCAACTCTGGGCAAAGGCGGAGAACACATTGAACAACTCGCTAGCACACATGACCATTCATACAATACCTTTACATTATATTGCAGACGCCCTAATCCAGAGCGACTTTTTTGTCTAACAGCAGTTAAGGACCTTGCTTAAGGGCCCAACAATGGCAGCTTGGTGGTGCTGGTGTTTTAACCACCAACCTAAGTGGTGTCTTGATTAGTAACCTGATTATTTACCCAGAGTCCTAACTACTGAGCCACCACTGCCATGCACACTTAGATTCACACCTAGCGGCAATAGAGAATATCCAATTAGCATTATAATAAGCATGTCTTTTGACTGTGAGAGGAAACCAGAGTACCCAGAGGAAACTCATACAAGCAGGCAGAGAACATGCAAACTCTAAACAGAAATGCACTCGCCAGGTATGGGCCTCAAACCCCCCCACCCTCTTGCTCTGAGGCAGAAGTTCTAATCATTAATCGAAACCCTGTGTCGACCCAGACTTTCTTTAGGAGCAGAACACCTGTGTGAAGAAGATAGGAACAAAAACCTGGAAACTTCTGAGTTTTCTTAAAGGTGGCCATTGGCCAGTGAAAAGCTGATGCATTTTCTCTTCCATTATCAGTTTATTTTGTCTGAATACACAGGTTTTCCTGGCAAAACCACCCCAACTCACAGGCTTAAAATCTCTTATCTACCTGTTTTACCATTTGAGTTGGTTTTGTGTCTGTTTACAATAACAATAATAAGACTGCATGACAAAACGAACAATCTTGTGCATGTGCGATAACTTGGAAGTGCAACACTGATTCATAGAAAGTGGAAAAGTCTGAGATCAAGTGTTCTGCACTCTCTCTTGCCTTAAGATGGCGGTTTTTATTAATATCCGAATGCCCAGTGCAGGGGACATGGACACTTGTATGCAGGAGTAAGCAAATGGTTTCAGAAAGACATTGTGGCCAATTTCATTTTATTTCCAAGAGATAACACGGTATTTCATGTTTCTTTAATATGCCTGGTCAGTGATTGGGCCCCTTAAGGTACTGTTTATCTAACAGTTCACCACTACCTCAGGCTCAGGCTACATCACTGGTCCAAAGATGTTGACCATCTATTCTGACAGCTACATTTTTACAAAATATCTGTATCCATCCATCCCTTTTTTTTTATTTGTCCCTCTGTCAAAATATTACTTAATAGTGTTTTTCTCAGAGTTACAGAGTTTTCCTTCAGTGGAAACGATACACTCACAGTTACTTGGATTTGGAAACACTGGGTTCGTGTTGCAATGTGGACAGGGACCATTCTGAACAATTTTGCCATGACACTGGTGGACATTTCTGCTCAAGACACCAACACAAACATGGGTGAAATGCACTTAGTCTATCATGCTGTCTATCAAATTTGCTCATTCATCTTCAATTACAGATCTCCATACTGTACAGGGCACACACTGCTCCGACATGGAAGATAAGCTTTATATTTGCAGTGATACAAAGATAGAGAACATAAAGTCTGTGCTTTCAGATCTACACAGCTTACCCTGGGTTTCAGAGAATTGTGATGAGCATGGGGGGTTGTGGGATCGAGTCAAGATGATCTTAAGGGCGCTTGATGGATTTGTGATGATCGTGCTGATTATTACGATGTATTACAATTTGACACCAATCATGATAGAACGTGGGAAGCTTTAACAGAGTGTAACAAACCTTGAAGCACCATCATAGGAGATCTTGATGAACTTGGCAACACGATTCCTTCAATTTTCATCTCTTGGATGCACCTTGTCTTTTTTTCTATACCCAAATCATGCTACAAGTGTGATCATAAATTGAGGAGCGCCACACTTTTTGAATGCCCCAGTGCATGCACTGTCAGCACTTGGTGAAATTAAAGGTTTAAAGGGGCACATTGTCTTACCAGGCATTTCTCTGCGGAGTTTGCATGTTCTTCCCTTGCTTGCATAGGTTTCCTCTGAGTACTCCATTTTTTCCCACAGTCTAAAGACAAGCATTCATTAATTTTACCACTTATTCCTAATTAGGGTCGCAGGGAGGCTGGTGCTCATCTCAGCTGACTCTGGGCGAGGGCAGAGTACACCATGGACAGCTCATCAGGCCATCGCAGGACCAATGACAAGCACATTAGACTAATTGACTGTTCCAAATGATCCAAACTGCCCGTAGGTGTGAGTGTGAATAGCTGTGTTTGTGTTATGTGATGGACTGGCAAGTTATTCAGGGTGTACCCCACCTTCATCCAGACTCAGAGCATAGACTCAGACTTCCAACAACACTAATAACAGGATTAAATGGTTCAGCAAATGAGTGAGTTGAAATCGTATCCCATGATCTCTGACTTTGCCACTTTCTACAAATCACTGTTGGACAAATTTTAGTTATTCAGTTATTGTACAAAATCACTCCTCTGGCCATGTGGTCTTGTTAATGTTGTTATAAACAGACACAGAACCAAAACAAGATGTAAAACAGGCGAATAAGAGATAACCCCATGAGCTTGAGAAACTTTTGTATTCAGCTAAAATGAATTGATACTAGAAGATAAAGCACATCAGGTCTTCACTAATAAATGGGTACCTTCATAAGATATTGGGCCGTCTCGTGGTCTCATGAGGAACCTGAGCAAGTTTAACCAAACAGATATTGTTGTTCTGTTGTAAGAAAACACACCCATATTAGCCCCCCATTCCTCAAATTTTTCACACCAACTGATTGGTGCAAATGGATAAGAATTCGCAAGAGCATACCACTAACCTCTGGGAGATGTGGAGTGGGGTTGAAACCACAAAGGTTGCACACAGTTTTCTGGCATTCTGTACAGGTGCTGTAATTGGGCACATCTAATTCCATCTTCAGTTCTGCTTTGCAGAGTGGACAGTTGGCTGTGGTCTGGGGCTCCTCTTTTTTTGCAGACTCTGACATGGGTTTGTCTGATGGGATTTCGTCAGTGGGTGCCTGATGTTTGGGAGAAGCAGGATCTTTGGAATAAACTGGTGGAGTATCTGGGGGGGATTCAGAATCTGGCGGAGAGCCTTTAGGAGAGTTTGCTCCAGAGTCAATGGGGGAGTCAGGCACTGACCCTGGAGAAGACTTTGTTTCTTCCCCGGTGATGAGATTGGTGGCCGAGCTAAGGATTGATGAGCCAAACCCAAACTTTTTTCCGGACACCGCCTCAGGTGCCTGAGAAGTGGCCACAGGTGGCTTGGGTGTTTCAGTCAGCCCACTAAACCCACTAAAAAGCTTCCCAGTAACTGAGTCACCTGCCTGGGTTGCAGTGCCTCCTTGTTGTTTGGATGAGCTGCCAAAACCACTAAATAATTTCCCTGTAACTGACTCTGTAGGAGCTTTTGTCCTGTCTGTCAACCCTCCAAGACCAAAGCCTCCAAAAAAGCTACCTCCCTCTTGCTTCTGAGTGGTTTTTGCAGGCGAGGGTTGGGGACTACCCATTGGACTCTGTTCAGCTTTCTGAAGTGGCGGTGGCTGCTGTCCGTGTTTTTGTCCAGGTTGAGCTTCCTCCAGCCCTTTCTGTTGTGCCCCTGGACCAGGAGTTTTCTGTTTGGGCGTTGGTGGAGGAGTGACTCCTTTTCCTGTATCTGACATGCTTTGCTGCTTGGTCAGAGTTGAAGGCTTCTTCCCTGGTTCATCCTTTAATGGCATCCCAGCTGGTGGTTCCTTCTTCTGTGGAGATGAAGGGGCTGAGCCCTGCTTGGGAGGCTGTTTCATCATCGGAGGGCCAGGAGGTTCCATGCCCCCCATTGCTCGTTGCATTTGGCAGTTTAGACATAGCCACTCCTTAGCCTGATTGAGGAAAAAAAAAAAAAAAACGTAACATATCAAAGCGATCCATAACATACAAGAAATACAACATATATACAACAAAATAGATACAAAATATATACATACAACAAAATAGATACACTACAGCCATACAGCCATAAGCAGTTTTATGAACAGACACTGTTTAAATTTTCCCTCATTAAAATATAATGCAAAGAAGATTGCATTTCCAATCAGTGTACAGCAGCATGTAAGTCCAGGGGTCAGGTATTCATAGAGCTAATAAGAGTGTCATACTAGATGAGGTGCTATATAACAGTGTAATTCTATTAACATTATTAAGATTGTGCTAGTATGGATTTAAAATGTCAGGTTATAGGAAAATAAGAACATTGTGCATGCTAATGTTCTAATGCCTCGGGTACTGCATTGGTATGAGGCATATTTCACTTAGGGATGAAATGATGTGACTCTTCCTGTGCTTATGTGTTATATACACCAATAAAGATTAATGTACATTTTTACAGACCAAAGGTGTATGGTATGTTACGTTTAAAGTACAGTACAGACTTTATGAAAGCCTTTATTATTGCACACAAAAATATTGATGACTACAGTTTTCCTTTGGACACTTTTATATTATATTATAATATATAAAATAAGATATTTTGTAAGTTGATGTTGTATCCTTCAGTAATCCATAATTAAGTGTTATATTCCTGACTACAACAACAACAATAATAATAATAATAATAATAATAATATGTAAGCCCTAAGCAGACATGCATTCATAATGTTTTTTCCCCTCCATTTTCCCATAATAGCAAATTAATTACCAGCCACTCACTGTACTGTAGTCACTTCAGTCGGTTTGTGCATTTGTATTTTTAAATTGTATTTATTTTTAATATATTTTTGGCTACATACACCTATATCTTAAGAACTACTTGACATCTCACTGTCAAATTTTCAGGGGAGCAGCTTGGGATCAAACACTCAAACATTACATTTACACCATTTGCCAGACACTCTTATCCAGAGCGACTTTAATTATCATGTTTACACAACTGACAAATTGAGGGTTAAGGGCCTTGCTCAAGGGCCCAACAGTGGTGACAGTGTGGATTGAACCGCTGACCTTCAGATAAGTAACCCATTGCCTTAACCACTAAGCCACCACTGCCCTACACTAACCCACCACTGCCTGCCACTTGTTTTTAATGGCTCGGTAGCAGCTGGTGCGATTCCTCTATTGGGGGCCTTTAGTTCATTCATTCATTCTCTGAACCGCTTAATCCTAATTTGGGTCACAGGGAAGCTGGTGCCCATCTCAGCCGACTCTGGGCGAGGGCGGGGTACACCCTGGACAGCTCGCCAGGCCATTGCAGGGCCAACAGTCA
>JAOUQZ010000014.1:12017543-12030493 GCA_028564935.1 Neosilurus hyrtlii | reverse complement strand
ACACACACACACACACACACACACACACATACACACACACACACATATATATATATATATATATATATATATATATAGTCAGCACAGTGGTTGGCATGCCTATCTCACAGCAAGAAGGTCCTGGGTTCAAGTCCCTGGATCACCAAGACTGTTTCTCCATGGAGTTTGCATGTTATGTTTGCATCCCTGTGCTTACATGGATTTCCTCCCACAGACATGCACATTAGGCTAATTAGCTGTTCCAAATTGCCCCTAGGTGTGAGTGTGAATTGTTTGGACTGTGTTGTCACTGCCATGGTCTGGTGAGCTGTTCAGGGTGTACCACGCTTTCGCCCAGTGTCGGCTGAGATAGGTTCCCGCCTTCCTGCGACCCTAGTAGGATTAAGAAGTTCAGTAAATGAGTGAAAGACAATGAGAGTAAACTACATTTCCCACATTCTGTCTTGCACGCTGACATGTATTCCAGAGAGAGAGAGAGAGAGAGAGAGAGAGAGAGAGAGAGAGAGAGAGAGAGAGAGAAAGAGAGCGAGAGAGAGAAAGAGAGAGAGAGAGTTCTGTTTACTTATTATTAACACATTTTCATTAAAAACAATGACATTTAAGCTGACATTACTTACAGACCTACTTGTTTTTGAGCTTGCAAGGTCACCATTCAGTAAACCACACAAAGTATGCAAATAATCATGAGTGTCATTATGATTATAAAAACATTGTTAGGATTTGTACCACTGTAACAATATAAAGACATTGCAGACCCCCTGTGTATGCTTCATGGCTGCTTGGTCCATGGACCCCCGTTTACTTTACACAAAAATATTCCTACAACTGTAATTTTTTTACTACAATTGTTCGGTGGAAGGCTTTCTGGCTACTTCTTAAAAAGAGACAAGCGCGATTACACACAAGATTATTGTATTGTATTTTCTATCAGTAAAAACAGCCCATTTGGATTTGTGTGTTCTGTGTGTTTTAGGGCTCCTCTGTGTCTGCTGTGTAGTCTACCATTGTGGAGAGAGAGAGAGAGAGAGAGAGAGAGAGAAAACCCCAACAATGAATAACAAGCAAAGTATTTGCGAAGGTTTTGGGTGCTACGTATTTATTTAAATCAGAACAATACTGCACTTCAAACCACGCGTGAGCCCCTGACCCGGTTTTGGCCTCAGTCTCACTGCCAGACAGCTCACTCACATCCTCTCCAGCACTTAGCAGGCAAAGTGTGTGGTGTGGTTTTGTTCAGTGCTTGTTTGAAGCCAGAGTTTACTAAGATTTTTGGAAACTTGGACCTTTGCTTAACATGCTGGCTTGAATGTCACTCTGAGACTCTAGTTTTGCTTCACTACGCTTGGCTTAAACTCTCTCTTTTGCTTAACCCTCTCTTCATATATCATGTTGTGGCTGCAGGTTTGTGTCAGTAACCTCGGTAACAGAGCTGTGCGCCAGGCTATGAGGGCGTTTTGACTGACAGCTCAGGACAGGCGGTTGAGCGGAAGCAGACACCCGCAGAGTTATTCGACTCCCAACACCACCAATAGGAAACATAATCAGCAAAGCCGATAGCCCCCAAAAGACAGTGTGTATGAGTTGGAGTGATTTATGGCTTAGAAAAATTACTCAAGGCAACAGTGCAATCAGTGAGGCAAAAAAAAAAGCCTAGTGTCTATTTACCTGGAGATAAATACAGATGACTGTAGAAGTTTACACTCCCCAGGGATTCTGGGCTGGAAGCCATACGAAAAAGGTCACATGAACGACATATGTGCATAATAATAATAATACATTTCTTTACATTTTATTAAATGCAGTGGTTAGCACATCCTCCTCACAGCAAGAAAGCCTGGGTCAATTCCCGGGCATGGGGCATCTCTATGTGGTGTTTGCATGTTCTCCCCGTGCTTGTGTGGGTTTCCTCCAGGTACTCCACTTTCTTCCCACAGTCCAAAAACATGCACAGTAAGCTAATTGGCGGTTCCAAATTGCCCCTAGTTGTGAGTGTGAATGGTTGTATGTGTGTTAGCCCTGCGATGGCCTGGTGAGTTGTTCAGGGTGTAACCCGCCCTCACCCAAAGTCGGCTGAGATGGGCGCCAGCCTCCCCGTGACCCTAATTAGGATTCAGCGGCTTAGAAAATGAATGACTGAATGTGATTTGTTTTCTACGAATCTTCACCCATTTTTGCTTTCTCGAGCTGTACATGGGTAAATACATGACATTACATAGTATTCCTATATTTCCACATGGGATGTGTATGTAATTTTTTGCAAAGAAAAAAGAATGCTGTAGCTTCACCTTACAAAGTATCTACTAGGTATAGAATAGGACAAAGCTACAAATGAAATCAACAGAAGATCAGAGAGAGAGAGAGAGAGAGAGAGAGAGGGGTTAGTCTTCATATACTGTACATATGCATTCTTTGCTTGCATGCATATTCATTAGTGTATCTAAAAATTCCCATTTCCTTGTTGAACTCCTCTCTTTAAGGCTGTGAAATAGTACTGGCATGTTATCCAGAGGCGGTCCTGCTTGGAGAGTGTGTGGAAGTGTTTAATTACTCCTGAATGTGCCCTGGACATGCCAGGCAAACCGCAGAGACTACTCGAAGCACGCCTCTGGCCACAGAGCATGCAGCCAGACACTGCTGAGACAGAACTTAACTCTTCTCCCTAGTGTCCTAGATTACACACTCACTCATGAATAGAGAGAGATAGAGAAAGAGAGAGAGAGAGAGAGAGAGAGCAGGACTTCATTAATATTATTAATGTACTGGACGCTTTAGGGAGAAAGTCTGTGGTTGGAGAAGAATGAGGAAAAGGCCGTAGGATTTCTTATAGCACCACTGGGATAAAGCTAAAAGTTTCGTACTTGGGACAAACAAGCCTTGTGACATTCAATACTCCCAAAGTGCTTTTCTATGGATATAGATATCCTGAGACAGGTGCACCATTTCCTACCACATTGCACCCAATGTCCAGTCTGTAATTGGATCCGCAGCACATGAGACACAGGTGTACATACTAATGCACACTACCGTCTATACCATCTCTATGTCTGCCTAGTGGAGGAAGTGATATTATTAAGTCAAATAGGGGGCTGATAAGATTTAATGGAACATTGCACAGTTCAGGGAGAAGGTCAAACCCGAAGATGAGATCTTTCAACAAAGAAAGCTAATTTACTGCCCAGATGCACACAACATATTCACTTAACTTCAGTCCTCCTTCGAATACTAATCAAAGAGAAGCCGGAAGAAAGATTCCACAAAATCCTTCACTTATGTGCAAAATACATATTTATTACAGTTGTCCACTAATTTAACTCTATTTCCTTATTTTTAATCTTTTAAACAAAAGATTAACACACCCTTAGTAAGTGCAAACCCCTATCAGGCCTAGTAATCCCTTATATGTCACAAATCGTCCTCTCACAGTGTTAAAGAATCTTTTAAAAAATTCCTGCATAGAAAATTTGATCCAGATCATCTCCAAAATTTAGTGGACTCTACTTTATTGAAGGTGCCACCTCTGGTAGAAATTTTACGAAAATCCACACATAATTTTCATGTAGGTGGCGTGGTGGTGCAGCGGTTAGCACCTCCACCTCACAGCACGAAGGTCCTGGGTTTGATTCACGCTCTAGAGGCGTTTCTGTGTGGAGTTTGCATGTTCTCCCCATGCTTGTGTGGGTTTCCTCTGGATACACCGGTGTCCTCGCACAGTCCGGAAACATGCATAGTTGGCTAATTGTCTGTTCCACATCACCCCTAGGTGTGAGTGTAAATGGTTGTATGTGTGTTAGCCTTGCGATGGCCTGGTGAGCTGTTTCTTTGATGGTTAGAAGGATTACACAACAAGTTCATTCATTTAATCCTACTTACGATCTCAGCCAACTCTTGGAGAAGGTGGGGTACACCCCAAACAGCTCAGCAGACCATTGCAGGGCCAACACACACACACACACACACACGCTGGGCAATTTGGATCAGCCAGTCTAAAATGCATATCTTTGAACTATGGGTGGAAACTAAAGTACTTTTATTTTATTTCCTTATTTACAGACATATATAACATAAAACATATAGCAGGTTACAAATTTGGAGTGAAGGGAGGACCTCAAAAAACAATCGGCTTGTACGAGGAGGTCCCCTCATTACATTTATGTCAAAGAATAGACTACGGATAGGCTATAAATGGACTAAAAAAGAAAAAATGCAACTATCGAGCTATCAGAAAGTAAATTAATTTACATTTGAATAAAGAGAAAGATGAGGCAACGATGTTGGCAATGAGTTCCACATTTTGGGGCCTTGAAATAAAATGGTAAACCCTTTGATATTGGTCCGGCAAAGGTGGAAGTGGACATTGTGGGTGTTTCTTGTATTATAACCATGTATCACAGGTGACAAACAAATTTGAGAACACTCTAGGTAGATTTTGATAGGAAAACATGAATTTTGCAGTCTGGAGCTTATTGACTTTGAAAATATCTAATATTTTGAGCTCAGAAAAAGCGGAGCTGAGTGGGCCAAGTAATCGGAATTTGTGATTGCTCTCACAGCTCGAATAAGGTAACATAGGTTGTGGCCCATTCTGTGGTACAATAGGTCAAATAGGGGTAAACTAAACTATAGTATAAAGCTATCTTAGTAGAGCAAGAGAGGAAAAAACATGATCTGTACGTGATGCCAACAGACTAATGTAACTTATGTGGTCCTTTCGGGTAAGGTGTTGATTGACATAGACACCTAAAAATTTAACTGCCTCTTCCTGTTTGAGCGGCACAACAGCTATAAATGGGGGGTATTGGCAGGTTTAAGGATTTCTGTTTGGTCGAAAAAACAACATAACTTGTTTTTTCAGTATTTACTGAGAGTTTGTTGGCTTTCATGTAGAGATTGACATCGGCTAGTTCGTTAATTATTGTATGTGTTGCACATTCTAAGTCTGAACCTGAGTAGAAGTTACTAGTATTATCTGCAAAGAGCATTGACTTCGTCAATTTATTAACCATTGGAAGATCGTTAATATATAGTACAAACAGTAGAGGTCCTAAGATGGAGCCTTGAGTTACACCACACTTAATAAGCTAGGCATCAGAACAGGTACCATTAAAAAGAACATATTGGGATGGATTTGATAAATAACTCTTAATCCACTCAGGTGCAGGACCTTGAATACCATAGTGTGAGAGTTTGGCAAAAATGTGGTGGTCGAGGGTATCAAATGCTTTAGAGAGGTTGAGAAACACATTATCCGTAAATTCATTACGATCAACAGCCAGTGCAATAGAATTTACTAAGTGTATCAGACAAGACAGTGTGGTCGAGTAACTTTTGTGGAATCTGAATTGCCGGCTATACAAAATCTTCATGTGATTGACAAATTCTGAAATACGATTGTGCATTACTCTTTCAAAGACCTTTGAGAAGTTGGAAAGTAATGAGATATAATTAGTGAAGTACTTGGACTCAACAGCTGTAAAAATTGGTATCAGTTTTGCGAATTTGAGTTTATCCAGAAATACACTCCTAGATAGCGTGAGGTTAATAATAATAACTAATGGTAACGATAGAGTATCAATTATATTTTTCAAAATAAAAGTACAAATATTATCGTACCCCAGCGACTTTCCGGATTTTAAGGAGTTGCAAATTTCCTGAACTTTGGTTACATTGGTTGGGTTCAAGACAGTAGATTAATTTACATAATCAGGTAAAAAGTTACAAACGCCGAATTATGCGAATTATACTTACTAAGTTGGGATCAATGTTGGTGAAAAACAGTTTGCGATTTGTAGTGGATCAGTTATTGTCTCACTGTCAGAATGAATGAGGATGGGTAAGAAGATTTACTCTTGTATTTATTTATAACTTCACTGATCAATTGCCAGGTTTCCTTCATATTGTTTTTCACAGCAGCAAATCTTTCATTGTAATATGCATGTTTAGCAGCCTTAATAATGTGATTTAATTTATTCCTATAAGATCGATATTGCATCTCAAGCCCAGAAGAAACCCACACAAGTTCAGGGAAAACATGCAAACTCCGCACAGAAATGTCCTTGCTGAGCCCAAGACTCAAACCCTGGACTTTCTTGCTGTGATGTGGATGTTTTAAGCACTTTTGACAAACTCTGTTCTAAGATTGAAAATAATTATGTTGACAATCAGATAAATTGTGGAATAACTGCACCGTGAACGTATAATTCATCTATCTACCCATCCATCCATCCATAATCTATACCACTTCTCCTAAGGGTTGTTGGGGATGCTGGAGACAATCCCAGATGACTTGGGGTGAAAGGTGGAGTTACAGCCTTGACAGGTCACCACATTACTGCAGGGCTAACATCGACATGTGAAACCATTCACGCACCCATGAATGTGATTTAAAGTAGCCACTTCACTTGTTGTTGTAACTGTATATTTTTTGGACTTTGGGAGGAAACTAGAGGATCCAGAGGGAAACTCACACAAACAGTGGGAGAACAGACACAACTCCACACACAAAGGCTCCCGTCAGCCAAAAGGTTTGAACCCAGTAGCTTCTTGCTGTGAGACTACAGTGCAAACCACTGAGCCACCGTACTGCCCCATTCATCTTCAGCAACCACTTAACATTACATTCCGGTCAGGGTTGTGGTGGATCCGGTAGTCACCAATCCACGTACCAGGATGTTTTTTTGGGGAGTAGGAGGAAACCCACCCATGCAGATACAGTAACATCGCTCCGACAGTAACCCAAACTAAGGATTGAGCCAGAAACCCTGGCGCTGTGAGGCAGCAACATTCCATTTATGGTACCATAAATTACAACGTGGATGGTGTGATATCTAAAGAATTCATCCCGTTTTATGATCCGTGCAATGCAGAACAAACAAACTTGAAGGCATACTGAACTGATATTGTTCACTGATGTGGCTTGGTGGTGAAACCCAGGATGGAGTGAACAGTTCAGATAGAGTGTGTGTAAGACAGAGTAAATTGGGAGAAATAGAGGACAACACAATTACCTCCATGTCTAATAGCTTCCAGCCGGTAGTCTGGGTCGGTGCCATCCGGCCCTTCCTTTGTCAACAAGTGAGCAGTCACTATACCAAACCCCATCCAGACTGCATCCAGTGTCTCTTTCGGAAGATGAATTCCGATTACTTATATTGGCTCCCCATGCCAGTCGATTCCAGGATGGTGCAGGCAGGGCAGGGTAAAGGATTTGGGAGGCCCTGCATTATTACTCTGCAGTGAATAATTATCAGGTTGTTTCACAAGCTCTTTAAACTCCTCCGCGCATGCTGGCTGGCCAGGACTCGGCGACGGGGTACGGGGTTGCCCTGTGAAATAAACTGGTGGGCCGCACATGCATACTGACACCTGCAGGGGGCACTGTTCTCATTTCCACTAAGAGAAAGCCAGACATGTAGAGAGAAGCAAAAAAAAAGTTGTTCTTTATGTATCAGGATCACAGGGTAATGGGGTGGCTGTTTACCTGCGTGAAGTACGGAAGCGCAAGAAAAACCCTGTACGTTGGCATGAGGTTTTAATTTAGGAGTGTGATGGAGTAGCATGGGTAATGTGTGAAACAATGCAATGATCATCATGACAGGAGCAATTTTCAGCCAACAGGAAGAACAGGGTGGAAAAAGAAAAGGCTGGTGGGATAATTACAAGGCAAGCAGACAGAGAAGAGGATCCATCACCTGACCATCGCTCAGCAACCGCCTTGCTTGACAGGCCTTCCCGTAGGGAACGCTGGCGTTTCTGGCTGTCACTGATGATACAAGGCATGATAAATCGACGTAGTTTGTATGTGTCTGCAAAAAAAAAAAAAAAGAGAGAGACCAGCCCTCCCTAGAGAGTGTGCTCTCCTCGCGCTTGTTTAAGAGCGCGTCCCTGGAGAGTGGCTCGGCACATTTATCTGGCTTAATTAGTATGCTGTATTCACAGGGGGGAGTGCGAATGAATGACACTTCACTTAACGACCAGCCTCGTCTGGCCAACTACTGTCTGCCGGCTCCTTTCATTAAGCCACTCTCTCTTTCCCTCTCCATCCCTCCATCTCTCCATCCGTCTCTCTCTCGCTGGCTCTTAGACAGCGTGTGGGTGTGAACGCCGATCTGTCACTCCGTGAGGCATCAAAAGAGCCATCAAACACCTGTGGACCGCTCAATCTCTCTCTCTTACACACACACACACACACACCTCTATCGCTCTGGCCAGGTGTCTATTTATCTTAGCCTGGCTCTATCTTCATGTCTCACTCGCCAAAAACAACCTCTCTCTCTATTCATTCACCAATCACGTACAGGCTATATCATCTATTCTTTCACACAAACTAATTATTTTCATACCATACATGGTACTAGAGTCCATCCATTCATTAATCCCTTTATCCATTCATTTTCAAAAACGCTTAATCCTAATTGGGGCGACTCTGAACAAGGGCAGGGTACACACTGAACAGCTTGCCAGGCCATCGCAGGGCCAACACCCATATAACCATTTACTCTCACACTCACACCTAGGGGTGATTTGGAACAGCCAGTTAGCCTAATGTGCCTGTTTTTTGACTGTAGGAGGAAACCGGAGCACCCGGAGGAAACCCACGCAAGCATGAGGAAAACAGGCAAACCCCACACCGAAATGCCCCGAGCCTGGGAATCAAACCCAGGACCTTCTGGCTGTGAGGCGGACGTGCTCACCACTGCACCACCATGTCACCATGGTACTTAAGTGTTTGTTGCTATGGTTGCTTTTCATTAGTCCCACCCATCATCCATCCAGTCCTTTTGGACTCCTGAAGTGAGATGGTACCTGTCAATTATTTCCTTCTCCGTTTCTGTTGTATCAAAGATAAACAGCAAGTAAGGTAGCAGACAAGAGTTATTTATTTCCCTTTTTATTAGGAAGCAGTCGCTTTGATGTCAAAACAGATTTCCCACAATCCTTTGGGCCGTCCCAGCAGTAGTATTAGCTCTAAGAGGCATGTGATTGGCTACAGGTGGACATGCACCTTTTTCATATTAAAGCCTCGAAGCTACAACACACACACACCCACACCCACACACACACACCCCACTCCCTCAAAAACACATGCTGAAGTGCAGATCCAGGCCACATTCCAGTCTGGTACATTAAAGTTTTTATGTACATTCACTCACGGGCTGTACTTTCTGTGAACGTGAACCAACTCTTTTTGCGCATGTGTGTGTGATTTCTCACACCATCACATTTTCAGAGCAATTCAAGATGACAGACTCGGGGATCAAAATAACTTGTGCCATGTATAAAAGTAATGAGAGGGTGTTTTAATGACTGGAGTCAATCTATGCTTCACACTAACCTTACAATCAACACCAGTGCTTAAAGAAGTATACACACTAATGTGAGCTTTAAAAGAGAGAGAGAGAGAGAGAGAGAGAGAGAGATTGCCACTCGATTGCCACTCGATTGCCACTCTATGTGGAGTCATATACTTTTGGTCATGTGTCTGGACAAAGAACCGCAGCGGCTTGCCTAGCTGACAATAAAAGACAAACAGCCAAAAACATGGCAAAAATGCAAGTGCCTATTTCCATTTGAGATGAAAGAGGTAGATGTTGTGCTAGTTTTTGGTTCTCCACAGTCTCCATGCAAAATAGCACTCTGCCCCAAGAATAATGTTCCCCACCACCACCACTACCATTCATGACAGTTTTCTCACCCTCCATCGCATTAACATTAATGCATCAGGCTTTATTACGAGGGCATGACGGCACTACGACACTAGCTATATCTACATGTATGCACTTGAATCTGAGGGGTTTTTTTTATTTAAGTCTGAGCAAGCACAGAAATGAAACTCCATAGCACTGGATCACTGATAACTTCACACTGCTTTGTGAGCGTTAGAGCAGGAGACATCTCTTGGTTATGGATGGCAGCTTTAAAACAGGGGAGCGGGCAGAGAGTTCAAGCCTCAGGAGAGATCCCAGCACGGGCCAACATATACAGCTACGTTTCCCTGAGACCTCCCGGAACATATGGAAACAATCTGTCAGAGCGAAATGAGAATAGACGACCGTACGCCAGCAAGAGAGCAAGAGAGAGAGAGAGAGAGAGAGAGAGAAAATAGACAGAAATGAAAGAGTAGAGAGACAGAGTGGAGCTGGTTAAATCTGAGAGGTAAAAATATACAGAATGGTTGAGAGCTGTACAGCAGACAGAGACCATAGATAGATAGATAGATAGATAGATAGATAGATAGATAGATAGATAGATAGATAGATAGATAGATGTTCTAATATTTACACATATAATTCACTCAAAAACTCACCCTTGTAGGAGAGCCGGAGCCGTGGAACGTTCCTCTTCGGGTTCTGCAGGGCGGCTCTCCCGGGCAGAGCCACAATGCCCAGCAGGACTACAATCCCAAGCAGGTAATCCATGGTGCTGGAGTGCCGGTCTCCAGCCCACGGGGGGCTTCCGGCCCACAGCGCCCAAGAAAGAGCACTTCCCTCCTGGATGAAGATCTACGCAGTCGCTCCTCTCCTCTGGTTGCGTTCCGAGGCAGATCCAGAGCGGTGAGCGTCTCTACAGGAGGCAATCCAAGTCAGATTCCCAGCGAGGCAGGCAGGAGCTCACATGGCTCCATGTGGTTGGGAATGTGGAGGGAGGGGGAGTGAGGTGTCTTAAGGTTTAAGGTGTATTCCTCTTTGGTTCAGCAAGGCGTTCTAAAGTGTGACTCTGTATCCAGGGACTGGAGACTTTGTCATGGACCCTGTAACATCCACGCTTCACACTCATGCACACACACACTGTATAACACACTTCTGGTCCTGTCCACTGCACAGGCAGAGTGAGAGGGAAAGGCAGAGCAGTACACCATCCACAAGAGCGGAGGGGAGGGGAGGGGAGGAGAGAAGGGAGGGATGGAGGGAGGGAGCGGAGCTCAACGTGGAGGAGGGGGGTGAAGGAGGAAAGAAAAGACACCCTTCTGTACAGGTCTGACACTGTTTTAGTCTCACTTCTACTCGGTTACTCCGACCCCGAGTGTGTCTTTTTATTCTGAAGATTCAACTTCATTTATATTATTTAATTTTTGACATAAGATTTTTTTTTTATTTCCTTAAAAAAGTGAAGAAACGTGTTATTATGTTATTCTTTCTTTCAGTCATTCTTTTATTCACATTTTTGACTCCTTACCTCCCTTTCTGTTTCTTTTGTTCTTTAGTCAATGACTTTATTTTTCATCTTTTCTTCATTCATTTGTCAAAAAAACTGCTTTTTCCTACTAGGGTCACCTCTCAGCTGACTCTGGGTGAAGACGGGGCACACTATGAATAGGCCACCAGTACATCACAGGGCCAACACACATACAACCACTTACACTCCCAGGGGCAATTTGGAACAGCCTGTTAGCCTACTGTGCATGTTTTTGGGCAATGGGAGGAAATGGGAACACCTGGAGGAAACTCCCGCAAGCACAAGAACATGCAAACTCCACATACAAACGCCTTCGCTGAGCCAAGGACTCGAACCCAGGACCTTCTTGCTGTGAGGTGGATGTGGTAAACATTACACCACTGTGCACACCCGTTTCATCTTGTCATTCTTTTGCAAGTTGTTGAATAATTGTTTTTCTTGGATTATTAACTTCATGTCATAATAATAAATTAAAAATTTCTTTCTCTCTCTTTCTCCTTTTCTCTTTCCTTCTTGAATTATTAACTTCCTGTTATAATTAATTAATATTCTCTCTCTCTCTCTCTCTCTCTCTCTCTGTTTCTTTCCTTCTTTCCTTCCATTTGAATTATTATCTTCCTGTTATAGTAATAAATGAATATTTTCATTCTTTCTTTCTCTCTTTCTTTCTCTCCTTTTCTTTCCTAGAATTTTAATTCTCGAATTATTAACTTCCTGTTATAATTAATGAATTTATATTTTCTTTTTTTCATTCCTTCTTTCATGAAATATTAACTACCTATCATAATAACAAATTAACATTTTCTTTCTTTCTTTCTTTCTTTCCTTCCTTTTTGAATTATTAGCTTTCTGTAATAATAAATTAACATATTCTTTCTTTCTCTTTTATTTATCCTTTTCTTTTTTCTTTTTAAAATATTAACTTCATGTTATAATTAATTAATTAATTAATATTTTAATTATCTTTCTTTCTATTTTACTATATTTCCTTCTTTCTTGACTTATTATCTTCCTGTCATAATAATAAATTCACATTTTCTTTCTTTCTATTAAACTCTTTCTTTCTCTTTCTTTTCTCCTTTACTTTCTTTCCTTCTTGAATTAATAAATTCCTGTTAAAATCAATGAATTAATATTTTCTTTCATTCTTTCTTTCCTTTCTTCCTTGTTTCATTTTTTCCCCTTCTTGAATTATTAACTTCCTGTTATAATTAATTAATTAATAGTTCTTTCGTTCATTCTTTAATTTTTTCTTTTATTTTTTCTTTCTTTTTAATTTTTTTTATTTCTTTTCTGATTGTATATCACACAGTTGTTGCAGATGCAGAGTAAAATCTCAGAGAAACCCAGTGGAACACTTGAGAGATAAAACAATCATCGCTCTGATAATATATTAAGTATTTGCTGCAGCTGTACTGAAGGTGATCTATAGCAGCACAACAGCTGAAAATAGCTGTAATAAAACCTGATTTAATGTACTAGCTAAAAGCACAGACTCACTGCACTTCCATCTCTCTCTCTCTCTCTCTCTCTCTCCCACACACACACACACACACACACACACACACCGTAAAGAAAGTGTTGTTGTAACATGTTAATGTGTCCTTTTACAGCCATGTGCTAAGTCAGGAATAAAACAGAATGGATCACAATGTGATTGGAATGTAATCAGTGACGGCTCGGTGTGAAGTGTTAACCCATAAAGATGATTGTTTTTCAGTAACACTTTCAGTAAGACTTTTATTCCTTTTACATTACTATAATACTTTAATATATAT
>JAOUQZ010000014.1:11990877-12006340 GCA_028564935.1 Neosilurus hyrtlii | reverse complement strand
TATTATTTTTCCCCACATATAATATATATATATATATATATATATATATATATATATATATATATATATATATATATCACTGTTGTTAAACACTCAGCACTTCAGAAACCTGACACACTAATGCCGTTGACCACCATTAAAAGTTTACACTCTTTTGAAACGGTTAAAAAAAAACTACCTGATAGCAGTAAGGTTACAACTGAACATAATATTCACAGAGAGAGAGAGAGAGAGAGAGAAAGAGAGATAGAGAGAGAGAGAGAGAGAGAGAGAGAGTGTGTTTCAGCTTACTTACATGGTTGAGAAAGGATTCTGGAAACTTGAGCATCCGCCGTTAAATCCTTTTACTGCCTGTACTCAGTTTATCAGCGGAATCTTAAATCTGGTTTTCATTAATAGATACCTGTTCACATTTCATGGATTATATACAGTGATGGAAAGAGCACGAAACACTGACTTGAGTGAAAGTACTTTTAGTGTAATTATTCATTTAAAAAAAGTAAAACAAATCAAGTGAGAGTACATTGATTGTAAAATTGCTCTATTAAAGACTTCACGGCACGTTAACAATTACTTCAACCAATCCAAAAAAGTTCAGTGTCCAAGGAACACATATTTTGACCAGCTATTTTAATTGACGAAATGAGATACGCTAAAGTGAACACCATCTTCCATTTAAAACGTTTTGTATATAAAAGCTAATCGTAGCTAGCAAAATAACTTTTTTTGTTTTCACTATAGCTACCTAGATTATGTTAATTACTGTTTTTGGTGGTTGCATTATAATCACTAGTGTTTGTGAGTCTGTTTGACACTTGACTATGAACAAAATTCTGACCATCCCATGCATGGATTTTATGTGGAAATATTTTTTAGGGCAACCTCCACATGAATGGATGGAGAACATTGTGACAGTATGTGTCACTGGGCTGATAATTTGCAAAATCTTAGGCCGATAGCTTCTGTTTAAACGATTTTAGACAGAGGTCAGACAGAATTTGGTAGATTCACGCTATTTGTTGACAGAATTGTGTTGGACGTACTCCTCCTGTTAACTTGGGCCTTGATGACATCATTCTACGACTCAGTTATTAAGACAATCACTCATAAAATTGTTAAAACAGAAGCTATCTGTCTACGATTTTGCATACAGACAGATGTTAATATTAAGTTTAGATTGAGCTTCACTTTTATCAAATGATGCCTTGAAATACTAATATTTAAACTGGAAATTCAGTATATGATAACCTGAGCTGAGGAGGCTAAACTGTATCTAAACTATATTTGTTAGTTTTATTCTCTCGTTTTATTGAATATCAAGAGAAAAAGAAAACGACAATTAAAAGAACTCTCCGCGTCCTGTTTTAGACTCCCTTCCCCTGCGAGCGCTGTGCAAAAACTACCTAGACATCACAAGGATCCTGGGACAGAATCACTGATATAACACAAGAGCACGGTGCTCAGCAATTGTCAGGTTTATTTTACAACCTCCAGGGGTTTTATACAGAGACAGTCACTGTGGCAAGACGGCACAGTTACAGGGTACAGAGGGTCTTTTTGATTACTAGATGCTAGCCTCTGTTTAAAAAGGAACGTAACAAAAGAGAAATAAAAGGAACACAAAGAGGGCGTGAAATTAAACAGTGTGTAATATCTAAAGTGTAGTCTTTTGGCAGAAACCTTGATTTAGTTATTTGTTTTTATTTCTTTTTAAACATTATTCTAATTGGGCTCAACATTTATGAACAGTCTTTTAATTGCCGTATAATATTCCAGGATCAAATGCATTTGTACTATTATTATGCATTTGATTTAATTTCGTTTTCTGTACTATTTTATCCTTTATTAGGGCTGCAGGGAGGCTGAAGCCGTTCCACTCAACTCTAGCCGAAGGCGGGGTACATCCTGAACAGCTCGCCAGACCATAGCAGGGCCACTTAATCCTAATTAGGGTCGCAGGGAGCCTTGCACCCATCACCGCTGACTCTGGGCGAAGGCAGGGTACACCCTGGACAGCTCGCCAGGCCATCGCAGGGCCAACACACACATCCATTCACACTCACACTCACACCTAGGGACAATTTGAAATAGCCAGTTAGCCTACTGTGCATGTTTTTGGACTGTGGGCGGAGCCGGAGTACCCGGAGGAAACCCATGTGGGGAGAACATGTGAACACACAGAAATGCTTGAGCTCGGGAATCAAAACCAGGCCTTCTTGTTGTGAGGCAGACGTGTTAACCACTGTGCCACCGTGCTGGCGCTTGATCAGATTAAATGTATCTAAAGTGAACTCTTTAGTTGAAGAATAATGATACTACGTTACTGTATAAATATGGTTATAGTAAATTAGGCACTTAATTACAATAACAAATGTACTTGCAGTTTATTACTTTAACCCCTTGATTGTGTGTAAAATTGTACTCTGCATATGCCATGTAACGTTAATTGTGTCATTCTACGCCCGATCCTGAGACAGGCGGAGGTTGTTCATCTTAAAACGCGCACTCTGTAGAATGGCAGAGCCGAATTAATTGGCAATAGCTGATGAAAAATACAGCAGTGTGGAAAATATCAAGCCAGCCTTGCTGGTGCCGGTTGTGCACATTGAACATTTCCTGAGTGAAAGCCATTAATGTGCAGTGGCATTGTGGTGACTCACTGGCTAATTTGCCATGGTGAAGAGATGCAGCTGTAACCGCAGGATGGCACATTCGCTTATACATGTGGACGTATCTGGGATTTATCTGTATATTAAAACTGCATTAATTACAGTATACAATGACTGTCCCATAACTGTATATAGGTTAGTTATTTTCATTTATAAACCACTAATTTATAGAAAGAAATATCTTAATATCTAAAACAGGCCCAATGAAAAAAAATAGCATAAATATGTAACCTGATTTGTTATCCTAACCTACTTTTCTTGTAATATTATCAGCTCTCAACTCTTTCCTACACCCAAGATTTAGAGTGTTATAAAGGTAGACTTTGGGATTAAAGACAGGGTCATGGCTCCAGTGTTATACCCTCTGTCTCAAAGAATATATTGAAACCACCTGGTGCCCAGACGGTCATGATGTAACCTTTGAATGAGTCTCTCTGCATCAAACACACACCACTTTTTTAAAAAAGGTGCTTCGATGTGCTTCTGCTGATGTGACAGACTGCTGCACTGCCTCCCACCTGCATATTACACCAATGGAAAAGTCTGGAATTGCAGAACTGGAAAAATCTGCTCCAATTATTTTGAGGTTAATCTCCAGCGCAGGACATGTGAAACCCGCACATGCGAACAGCGCCAAACACAAGAGCAATTCACAGCACAATTATACAGTGGAAAAAATGATCATGTCCTTGTCTTTAAGGTAATGGAGAAGTATTTTTTGTGCATGCAAATGAAATATATGCAGGCATTTATTCACATCACTGCCCATGCTTCACACTCAAACCAGTCGTCTGTCTCGACATGCCTCTGGACATGCAGCTACATTGCAAATCAAGTATAACTGACAGGTTGGAGTGATATAATGCACAGCCATTCAATAAAATCATTCCAATTTAAACTATTTCATTTGAATATTCTCCTAGGGCATTTACACAAAAGTAGCTGCCACTGACAGAGAATCTGTGTTATGATCTATTCATTTAAGTGTTATGATATATTGAGGTTATTTTCCACAGCTATACTGCTAGGCCAAAAAAAAAAAAAAATCAGATTTTTGGATTTAAAGAAGCAAATACTTGGCCTGGCGAGCTGTTTAAAGTGCACCCACTTGAGGGTCAGCTTCTCCATGACCCTAGTAGGATTAAGCATTTTGGCAAATGAATCAATGAATGACTAAATAAGGGTGTGATTACAATAGAGGTGGGATAGAAAATCGACTGAAGCAAAATGACTTTTGAGCACTTTTTATTTATTTATTTTTTTGCGAATCTTGAAATTCACGTCAAGATGTTTTGCGACTCCACAATTGTTGAACCGCTTAATTTTAATTAGGGTCGCTGGGAGGCTGGCGTCCATCTCAGCCGACCCTGGCAGAAACATTCTGACGGCAACTGAATGGCCTACTCTTTACTAACACCTGCAATGGTTCTTTTTCATGTCTCTGACTGCAGACAGTGAGAGACATGGCCGGCCTTTCATAACCCAGTTAGCTGCACTGGGGGGACAGCAGTGACAATCCGGTAATAGTGTAGCTTGATCCCCTGACCTTCAGATCATTAATCCAGCACGCGGCTCCACATGCAAGTGAATATTTTGCAGCTCAAATATGTATATCGCGTGACAATTTGCAATTGGTTTGTGGATGTTTGGCTAGAAAAAGTGAATCTCTCATCGTAAATCACTTGTGTTTTGTTTGCTTTTTGTTCTCAAACCATTTGCTATTTATTTATGTGTAATTAGCACAAACAAAATGCGAATAAAATACGAATGATGACAAAATACATGGGATATGCCAACAGGAAGTTTTCTCAAACTTTTCTCAAGCTTTTCTCAAACTTTTCTCAAACTTTTCTAAAGCTTTTCTCAAACTTTCCGTGTGGAAGTCTCCAAACAGGCTTTTTCTTGCAAATGAAAAACAAACAATTTGCGAATAACATGACAATTTTGTGACCTTCTCGCAACATGTGCGGAGTGTTTCAGATGAGTATGAGACTACTCAGCATCACAGCCTTGTTTTGTGACATTCAACGAAATGTAAAATTTTTTTTGCAATGAGCTCATGAACCAGGCAACCAAAATGTGATGCCGCAAATGTTGCATGGCAATATTGAGAACATTTTGAGAATGGAAGGCAACAGCCACAAATTGCCATTTACATCAGTCGCTTTTCTGTCTGACCTCTAGTGTCCTCACCCCCAAAGCAAATACTTAAGAGTCTTTTGATAGAATAATTACTGAAGTAATTAATATTGTCCAGTTAGCAACAACTCTTTTAGCCATAAATGGTGCAGTGAGTAGCTTCACATTTACTGAACGTCTATGTTGGAAGGTGTATTCAAGAGTCATGGAACAGAGTTTACTGTGTTTCAGAAGGGTTCAATTTTTTGCATCAGACCAAGAATCCAGATTTACCTCATTTCACAGAGACAAGGTGCCAGCATATGAAGGGAAGAACATGAAGTGATATACCCATCATGCAAAATGGGCATGCTACAAGCCTCTGGATGCAGTGTTAAGATCTGGGGCTACTAGAATTGGTCAGGTCGAGGCTCAGCAACATCATGTGGCAATAAAAGAACTCAGCTGATGACCTGATTGTACTGAATGACTCGGTTATATCCCATCAATAGCTTTTTCTTCTTTGATGGTACAGACAGAAAATCAAGCCCAAACTGTGAAGGAGTAGTTCGGGAAGCACGAGGAATTGCACCGACACCACTCAGTCCTGACATTCATCCTACTGAAAGAGCTTAGGGTTGTACTAGAGAAGATTTTACAGAGTGTGTCGACTCACCCATCATCAAAACAAGGTCTTGATGAAAATGGAATGCGACTCTGGACGTTGTGAAGCTGCATAAGGATGTCGGAACAGCTCAGTGTGAAATGCACCCCGCAATCAAAGCTAAAGGTGGTGCGATAGAATCAGGCGTTGAATAAATAGTTAGAACACTGATGACAATACATTGTGAACAACAATGACGTTCTGTTCAACCCTTATCCTAAATGTAAGGTCTTACTGACATTTTTATTTTTTCAACAATGGCTCCTTTGATACCCCAAACCTGGCAGACAGGTTCTATTAGCTTGAATGCCTTAAAAAAAAATACAATACCTTAGATAATATCTTCTCACTGGGCTTCCACAGTGTATGCAGTTTGTATCGTATCACAGGGAATTAATTTTTTTTTTTAATGACAGATTTAAAACAATTCGAGGGTTCATTTATTATACTATCACAAAGAGAAATTATCAAAAAGAACACAATAATAATGCACTGTTAATGCAGACAGCTGAACACTACATGAACCACTAATAAGCTAATGGCTGCTTAATAAGATACAAAAAGCAATAACTAAATCAATTAATTAATTCTAATTAATTAATAAAGTCTAATATATTGAAAGTTTTTAGAATTGCTAATAAGTATTATGTTGGCATGGTGGCAGAGTGGTTAGCACGTCCGCCACTCAGCAAGAAGGCCTGGGTTCGATTCCCAGGCTCGGGGTGTTTTTTTGTGGAGTTTGCATGTTCCCCCTGTGCTTGTGTGGGTTTCTTCCGGATACTCTGGTTTCCTCCAAAAAACATACACAGGCTGATTGGCTGTTCCAAATTGCCCCTAGGTATGATTGTGTAAGTGTGTTGCACTGCGATGGCCTGGCGAGCTGTCCTGGGTGTACCCTGCCTTCGCCCAGAGTCGGCTGAGATGGGCGCCAGCATCGCCGCGACCCTAATTAAGATTAAGCGGCTTAGGATGAATGAATAAATATTGCATTTGCTTTGGAATTCAGGGCTAAGTATTAACTATAAATATTTTGCATAGTTATTTTATAGTTTTAGTAGTTTTTAAAAATTATTTTATTATTATTAAAATTAATTATAATAATATAATATGGAAGGCACTGTGTGGCAGGGGTTAGCATGTCCACCTCACAGCAAGAAGGTCCTGGGTTTGAGTCCCAGGATCAGCAAGGGTGTGGAGTTTGCTTTCCATAGTCATAAGATCAAAGTCAAAGTCATGCACTTTAGGATAACTGGCTGTTCCAAATTGCCCCTAGGTGTGACTGTGAATGGTTGTATGTTTTCCCTGTGATGGACTGGCGAGTTGTTAATGGTTTAACCCAATTTTGCCCAAGTTTTCCCGCAACCCTAGTAGGATTAAATGGTTCGACATATGAATGAATGAATAATGTTACACAACATAATATAGTACGGTATGATAATTTTATCATATTTTATAATAAAAAGTAGAATTATTAGAAGTAAATTTTGTAATGGATTGATGAAAAGTATTATTGAATATTATATTCTTCATCAGTGGACATCATTCACTTCAATCATGCGGTGATGGTGTTAATAATGTGCATGTCCTTGCTCACCAGTTAATTTAATTAAATTTCCCTCTGCACCTGTTATTAGTAAAAATGAACCGTGCTGTTATTTTCATGATAATTTATTGATGTATTGTAGTGTATAATGGACAGAGTCACGTGATCATAGTGAAGGGAGCGCTGATTTACATTGTGCTATGTGAAGTAATTGAAATGAGAAGTGCACTGCTAGTGTGTGTCACAGTGGGTTTGCTGACTTGTTAAAAAAGAATTAGATATTTTATTCAGTCCTCGGTGGCATGCCATCCATCTGGGACGTCTCGGAGCCATTATGTGGTCGTGTTAGCCAAACACAGAAGGGCTTCATTCAACAGCTGGCAAGAGCACACATGAAAATTGCACTGCTTTACTCACAAAGTAGGCATTGGGTTTGGCTTTACATCAATATTTCTGTACACAACTAACACAACATATTTCACAAGTAACTTTCTTTCCACTGTCAAATAGTATGAGATACTAAACCTGTGGATAAGATTTGACGCCAGTGCACAATCATTCAATTTGCTACTCTTTTAGGTTTAGGGACAGACTCATTTGGTTCCCATAGGCAAGATTTTACATTGTGCAACTTCCATCACAGCTAGTTGGAACACCAATCGCTGTATTCTTACACTTGCACATTAAAACTCAGTCTTTACAGGAATACATATGTGCATAATTACTTATTAAGAGAGAGGAGGAGTTCCTTTGGATTCATTCATTTCCTGAACTGCTTAATCCTAATTAGGGTTGTAGGGAGGCTGGCGCCCATCTCAGCCGACTCCGGGCGAGGGCAGAGCACACCCTGGACAGCTTGCCAGACCATCGCAGGGCAGAAACATGCAGACAGCTACTCTTGATGAAAATCAGCAATGGTACTTTTAAATGCCTCTCACCACAGACAGTGAGAAACATGGCTGGCATTTGATAACCCAGTTAGTATCACTGGGGGGACAGCAGTGGCAACCCAACCCACTGATAGTGGGGCTTGAACCCTTGACCTTGGGATCAGTAATCCAACACCCTACCACCAGGCCACCACTGCCCCCTCCTTTGGATTTGTTCATTCATTTATTTGCCAACCCTCTTAATCCTACTAGTTGTCTCTGCCAACACATGGTGAAGGCATACACCATGAACAGCTTGCCAATCCATCGCAGAGCCGACACACACAACAATTTACAGCCACACTCACCTTTAGGGACTATTTGGAATAGCCAGTTAGCCTAACGTGTCTTTGGAATGTAGGAGGAAACCGGAGAACCCAGAGGAAACCCACAAGCACAGCGAGAACATACAAACTCCACACAGCCAGGGAATTGAACCCAGGACATTCTCGCTACCACTGTTCTAACACTTTAATATTATAATTGTAATTATTATTCATCATTTATTTGAAATTTCATTCATATGAGGAATGTTATATTACAAGGAAGCGTGTGCATCCTTAAAATCTTAAGTCATCAACACATACAGGAACAAATGCTCAGGAATGTCCGGTACTCAGTTTAATCATGGGATGTATACAACGTCATGGGACCTGTCATGCTTTATAGTCACTGTTCTTCAGGATAAATTGTCTTCAGCTGGCATTTTGCATGAGGGACGCTACTTTGATGTGAACCCTTGCTGATTGTAAAATAAGATGCTGTGATGGAGGCGCTCGGGGCAAGAAAGCCACATCAATCAGCTATGCGAGTGAACCCTGAGACAGACAACCATTAACCGCAAACAGCAAAGTGCATTCCACGCATTAAACCGGTCCTGAATATTACAGAACAACGTCTCCTTCATTTCATTTCATCAGCTCATGTCCCTCGTTCACAAAGCAGCATCTGGGCCAGTGTTCTTTGTTTTGGTTGTTATCACTGTTGGTTATTCTTATTGTATTGTACTTGTTTTTTTGAGAAAGAAAGCAAGAGTGAGAGAGAGAGAGAGAGAGAGAGAGAGAAAGAGGCAGGAGGCAGGTAAATTATAGCTGTGTCTCTGATGACAGTAGCAACCTAGGGCAACGAGATTCAACCAGCATGTTGTCATTAGAGACGTCGTTGACAAAAGGACATGCCCGTCCATGTTTGTCTTTGTGCACCATTGTTGGTAGAACAACAAATTACCCAAGACACCACAGTTTTTATCTGGTCTGTCTTGTAGGGAGATTATTAGCGGATCACTTTTGTTGTGGATTAGATTATCCTGTGGCTCAGTTCTGTTTTTGGGTGGATTAATGCAACTCGCGGTGCTGTATTGAGGGATTTTAAAGTAAACCCTACTCTGTGATCATGCTGCAATGAGTGATATGTTTGAGTTGATGCTGAAGTTTAAGGACAGTGTAGAGGAGGATTATGGGAAAAATTGTGAATAATGTAAAATATGTTGGTTATAAAGTACGATTCAGCTGTATTGGCGAATTTCTATCAAAACCACCATTCATATTCCACCCAAAACCAAAGCCATAGTAACGAAAAGTGCAAGTCTTTGAGAGACACCCCCCCCACCCCCATCCTGCACGCCTGAGACGAAACAAGATGATCGAGTTTCAGCTTGAAAAATGTGTTTTGGAAGAACATCGTAGTGGAATTTGGTGTTGGCTTGTAATCCCTTAAACAGGCTTTACGAACCCAAAACAAGGCGTTCATTGTAAACTGTTGTTGTGTTGAGGACGAGCTTTCCTACTTCAGGTAATTCCTTTGGGATTAGCACAGCTTCAGATTTGTACATGGAGGGATTACATTATAACAGCATCTGTCAAGAAAAAATGTCTCAGCAATCACAATACAAGGACCAGGCCTGCCCTTTACCTATACAGCGTTCACCAGATCTAATACAAACACATATACGTTAATACAGTGCTAGCTTTAGGACTGTTCAGCACACCTGCTGGTCTAATATAGTGTGTATAGGGAACCGCCCTGAGTCAACATCTCTGTGATGATTGTCAAAGAAGAGTGGGGAGGATCACAAAAGTCATGGAACAAAAGCGAACGAAGGAGTATAAAAGAAAAGAAAAACAAAAAATCCTGTTGTCAAACTGCTGGTTAGAGAGAAAACACGCACACACAGGAAAAACCAGGCGTTATAGCTCTCCAGCCACCTGTAAGCCCCGTCTCGCTTTGTCAGTGGTTTCAAGCTTTCTGGTCTCCCCGGGAGGTGGTTCAGAAGGTGAAGGATTAGCTCAAGCTGCCCAGACCTAACACTCTAGGAACCCCAGCAAAAGACACCAGGCCCTGGGCCCTCCGTCTAATCCGACCCCAGCTGTACCCAATCCGTCTCGACCTGGCCCGCAGCCCTAAGCCCTTCCTAAGAGGCTTGGAGAAGTCCGACAACCTGTCAGGCCGAGGACTTAATTAACCATGCAAAGTCAACCTGGCTAATTGAAAAGAAAAGGTTTTCTCAACTGCAACAATAAGAGAGGACATGCTCAACAAATCCGGATTCCTGTTTTGTTTTTTTTTGTTTTTTTTAACTCCTGTGGTTTTTAACCTGGTATAACTCCCACAAAAACATACCTTTCAAAATAAGTTTAACGAAATAAGCTGAGGGCTAAATTCTTGGAAAAAGGTTTGCGGTATTCAGTGATTTTTTGATATGAATAAACAATTGCATTATTCAAATGTAGTTAAACCCCCCCAGGCTATATACAGTACGTTCATGGAGGGTACAAAGAGTGCTGATTACTCTTTATAAATGATAGGAATGTCTCCTGTGTCATAAATCATTCAATAGCCTAAATTAAATTCGATATTAAACCAGTTGCTCATACGTACACATACACAGCGCAATAAAAAAGCCTTTCTTTCTCTCTGACAGTTAAGAAAAACAGACGAAGGACACACGTCCATCTGTGCATGAACTTGTTTGTTTGTGCAAGGTGAGCCCGTGTCACGGCGAGTATGGAAAGCACTTCTGACCGGATACCTTTCCTGAAGTAAAGCAAAGGTCCGTCCTGACCTTGCTTGCCCCTATTCCTCTCCATTAACAGACTGTTTAAGCCTGCCATCTCCTTTCCAGCATAATGTGTTTAGAAATGTCATGCACACCCCCAACACTCAATCAGCATAATGTGTTTGACTGAGCTGACCCTCTTCTCCCTCACTGTAATGTATACAGAGCAATCATACAGTCCAGCGCCACTCAATCACTATAATGTTTTTGAGTATGCCAATATCGTCTCGCCTTAATGCACCGGGATCTAATAACATGCCCCTTTCCTTTAACAGAAAGTGTCAAACATTACTAATCTACACTCACTGATGAGCACTGATACGCAGTCACTCGTAAGGTGAACTTGAATGTTCTCTGAGATTCGGTAATGTGTAACCTGCCCATGTGACCCCACGGGTGAATAACTGCAAGTCCGCAGCAGGATTTTCAGGTAGATCATCAAATTTTCTGCTTCTTTACCCTCCTCATTTACTTCCATCTGGCTAGTTGTCCTTCTCTTTCACCTGACCCCATGGCTGTGAGATTTATTTTAAAAGATATGGCAAGAAATTTTAACGCGTACAATATTACTCACTCATTCACTTGCCGACCCGCTTACTTCCTATAGGTGAGTGTCCCTTTATACAAGGTACTTGCTTAACAATGGACACTTATGAGTATTTTCGGCACTGAAACACGAGGAATGTCTCGTAACACGAGTAAAAGCAAACAATCACTCGTTTTTCACATGATCACTATAAAGCATTGCATCATCACCTCAGTGGCTGCAGAATGCTGGGTGAGTCAAATAGCATCTGTTTCTCGTCGCGTAAGCATCTCTTTTGGGTTTATTCATAACTTTGTGCTTCTTGGTGATAATTACTACATTGAAAAGTTGTCGAGTTACCATGGCGACTAAAAGGATATTGCAAAGAAGGGCAGTCGTAAAAAGAAACACAAAGATAAAATTACCATCGAATTGAAGAAAGAGATTATTGAAATGCTGTGCTACCACATGCTAGTGATGCCAGCACAAGTGCGCCCCGCCTAAAGACCAGACATTCTCATGGAAGGAGATTCTCCTTCCAAAAGCTAACCCCCCCTCCTCCTCCATCTCCGTCTCCTCGTGCCATTTGTGCCAGACTCATAGCATATTCAAAGTAAAGTGCAGGTTTTTCCTTTTTATGCACTTTATCCAAAAATTTTTGTTTGTGTTTACTTTTGTTCAACAGAGGTTATTATTTATGAGTAAAAAACAACCATTAAAATGTTTTATATTAGGCATATTTAGTGGTATTTTGGAGGGCTGGAATGCATTAATGGGTTAATTAATCAATTATTTCCTTCCGGGAAAATTCACCTTGCCATAATAAGCATTTCGGGTCCTGGAATGAATTAAATTCGTCTTGCGAGGTGCCACTGTATCACTATATGACTACATCAAATTTTGAATATCTCAAGGTCTTTCAGGTGGATCCTCAAGTTATCCACTTATTTATCTCTCTCATTCCCTTCAGTCTGGCTAGTTGTTCCTCTAATACATCTGATTCCATCAAGAAATTCTGTGTGGCGTATAGATGCTTTTCCTGTTCTTGTATAGGTTTCCTCCAGGTACTCTGGTTTTCTCCCACAGTCCAAAGACATGCACATTGGGCTAACTGGCTGTTTCAAATTGCCCCTAACTGTGAATGGATGTATGTTGCCCTGCGATGGTCTGGCGAGCTGTTCAGGGTTTACATCACCTTTGCCCAGTGTCGGCTGAGATAGGCTCCAGCCTCCTCATGACCCTATTAGGATTAAACAATTTAGTAAATGAGTGAAGGATGAATTTTGATGATTTTTGTTGATAAATGTGACCAAGAACTTCCAACTTTCACAGAAACCTTCTTAATAAAAACACGTATACGGGGGCGGCCATGTCCTAATGGAGAAATGTGTGGCAGCAGGGGTAAGTGAGATGCAACTTCCCTTCCTCCACATCCATGGCTGAAGTACCCTTGAGCAGGGTACCTGTCCCCCAACTGCTTTCTGGGTGCCAACGTGTATCGCAGCCCACTGGTCCATGTGTGTGTGCTCATTTTGGATGGGTTAAATGCAGAGCCAAAATTTCTCTTGCTGGATGAATGCAGCATATCAAAAGATTAAAATTAAAATATATGAATATTGACTAATAATATATAAAGTTTACTAATAAAGTAAATAATAAATATTGAATGAAACATGGTGCCATGCCAGAGACCTTTAAAATCTATTGATACTATTGAATTGTACCCGGATTTGCTATCTTGCACCAGTGCTTTTCTTAAACTTCATGCACCTTGGCAAGAAAACACACTCACTCTCACACTCGTTCACCCCTCCTCCCTACAGTCTCTGTGTTTTTGTGGCTGAGATAGAAACACAAGTGATCCGTAGCTGAGATGGCCAAGTTCCAGTGCGCTGCAACTAATGGCGTGTAGCTGTTAACCTGCAGAGGTCCAAGCTCATGGCAGCCATGGAGATCACCCACAAAGAAACGGCTCATGATTATTACAGGCCCTAATTTTTCAGATTAGGATAAACCCAAGTGTGAAATCAAACTCCCTTTTCCAGTAATAACTCCACATAATGATATACCACAGAGGCATTTACAACAGACGTTCTTGAGGACGTTCTACTGTGAGAGATGATATTTTTTTAATGCTTAACAGACCAAACATAGAGTCATGCATGAATGCTGATTTTATCTTAGCTGAGTGCATTCTGCATCACTTCATATCCACTTGGCTAATGTGAATTTCCAGGCTTCCAAATGCACCAAAATGTCCCTTGGCACCAATTCCACCATTAGCTAGTAATGGTGCTCTGTTTTATATCCCCCAGAATGCTTATAGAATCAGGAGAAATAATTTGACCCTGCTCGGCTTGACCTTCTTGAGCAACACATGGACAAATGGTTTGCAAGACTTCATATCAAGTTATTAAGTTAGTGTGTCTGAGTAAATGCAAGTGTGAATATTAGCGTGAAGTGAGTGTGTATGTATATGTAAGTCGGGTAGCTTCCAGACGAGACCCATGTGGTCCTTCTGCAAATGTAGAGTTCCTGACATTAATAGGGCTCAAATCAGCTCATATAAACACTTCTTTCTTTCTTTGATGTGGTGTAGCAGCCTTGCAGACGGTGAGCCATACATCACCCTAAGCCACACACAGGGCCAAGGTTCCAGCCTTCAAGTCAACCCCCCACCAGCTCCCTCTCTCCTCCCAAGAACTTTATAACATTCTTCAAAAATCATCCATTCCAGAAGCTTGTGCCACAGGTTAGTGATGATAAGCTGTGTTTAAATGATGGTCTAGAGTAGGGCTGGTTGAAATAACCTTCCAGCACATACTGGGGGTCATTCTGTATTTAAAGTACAAACTGATTAAAGAACAGCCCTGCGATGGGCTGGCGAGGTGTACCCCAGCTTTCACCCAGAGTGGGCTGAGATAGGCTCTAGCTTCCCCGCAAACCTAGTAGGATTAAGCGGGTTAGCAAACAAATTAATAAAATTATAAAAGCTAGCTACATTTACAAACATGTTGATGGTTTATTTTGTTTGTTTTATGAATACATAAACCTAAAAAGTGTTTCTTATAAATGTATATAATTGTATATCTTTTTTTTTTTTGTCATATCCAATTTCCACCTGTCAAGTGTTGCCTCCCTATCACATGACCACCACCAACCAGTGAGAGGCATAAGCATGCACATGCCCCCTCCGTGACATGCAATGCTGTCACCCGCCTCTTTATGAACTGCTGCGCATGCGCATTATTGGAGGCGGCCTAACACACTCGGAGGAAAAGCATTATCCGCCCCTTTTGTACAAATGAGCTTACAGATGCCCATGGATTTGGCTGATGATTGCTGTGAGTGACAGGGGAACATATGCCATCTCTCTCTCCCGTGAGAGCTCAGCCAATTAGCTCCCATGGACTCCTGGTCACAGATAGCTGTGGCATCAAACTAGATTCAAAATTGTGATCTCCTGGTTTACAGTCACGCACTTTGTCCATGCGCCACTCGGAGCCCATTATTTTATATCTATACATGTAGTATTTAATTTATATTAACTGGGTTTAAATCAGTGGAATAACATCAGACAAGTTGGATGGTGCCCAACTTCCTGATTTCCCAGGTACAGTGGATTGTAGCATAACTTCAGGGTAAGGAAAAAAACGAGCCCGGTGAGAAAACAATTGTGTATAACAGCACCTATAACATACAGTACTAATTGAAATAGAATGTGTGTCCAAACTTTTGACTGGCACTGTATATAATATTTGAATAAATACTAATCATTTCATGACACCAACAAGTCTCCATGAATGCCAGTGTTCACTGGCGCTGATCTCAGCCGACTCTGGGCGAGGGCAGAGTACACCCTGGACATCTTGCCAGGCCATCGCTATGCAGCTACTCTTGACGAAAATCAGCAATGGTTCTTTTACATGCCTCCCACCACAGACAGTGAGAGACATGGC
>JAOUQZ010000014.1:11958238-11978407 GCA_028564935.1 Neosilurus hyrtlii | reverse complement strand
AAAAAAAATAAAAACACAAGAGAGAGAGAGAGAGAGAGAGAGAGAGAGAGAGAGAGAGAGAGAGAGAGAGAGAGAGAGAGAACAACAGGGCTGGACAAGTGTAGCAGCAGCTGCCTTTTCAGGTCGGATTACAGATAAAGACACTGGGGCTGAGGGTAGAGCTGCCCTCCTCTTCACACACCCCCAAACACGCACCAAGTTCCCAAAATCCTACACCGAAATAAAACTCGCATAAATCCTTAATTCAATATGACTGTAGACTGTACTGGTATCCCTTTGACTCCACATAAGAAGTATTTTTTATACTACAGTCTAATAAATACTTCTTATGTGGAGTCAAAGGGATACCAGTTGATCTCAAATCACACAAAGAAGTCATTCAAGTGCATGAAATAAACAAACTGGGCCAGAGACAAATATCAGTGTGTGCTTCTGGATGCCTGTCACCAAAGCTCTGTATTTTTTGGGGACAGAACTCGAGTTCACGCACACCATGTCCTTCTTACCACAAAAGTAAAAAGTCAGTGTGACGTGATGCCTCATGTTCGAGCACTGCAGTCAATCACTCACCAAAATCATGCCTGGAATATACACTGGCCAGCCAAAAAAAAAAAAAGTCACGCACACCAATACGTTGGCCTTGCTTACGGCACGTAATCGTCATGGCATTGTTTCATCGAACATAAACAACATAACATTTATTTCCATCCAGTGTCGGGTCCATTTCTCACTGATGTCTTGAATCGATGAGGGAAAACCTGAACCAATCCATAAAGTCCTTACATCCCAAAAACTATCAACAGGGTTAAGGTCAGGACTCTGGGGTGCCGATACATATGTGAAAATGATTCCTCATGCTCCCTGAACCACTCGCTCATTATCTGAGTTGCTGTTTTATATCTGTGCCATCAAGGAAGAAAAAACCTCGAGCTGACCAACTGGAGCAACGATGCCATGGAGCTTACATGCTGTGATATGGCTAAATGCTCTCCATGAAAATAATATCATCCACATTTAGGATTTATTTGCTGTTACAGTATTTTTTTTATCTGGACACTACTGCTCAGCTTTCAGGAGATTATGTATTGTAGAGAAACCTGCGCTTCACTTGATCAGAGCTGAACAGCTCTTACCAAACACCTTTTTTAACACCCCTCCAGAACTGATTTAGGATTGCAACTCACTTTGTCTTTCTCTTTCTGTCTGTGTTTGAGGCTAATAAATTCTCCCCAGCTCCTCTCCAATAGCTTCCTCCTACTTCCGATCTGGCTTGACATTCAGGAAACAATCAGAGCCGAGGGAGAGGGAGAGAGAGATGGGGGGAGTGAGAGAGTCTGAGTGACTGAGTGAGCAGTGAGAAGAAAGGAAATAAAGACAGAGGGAGAGAAAGATGGGGAGAGTGAGAGAGTCTGAGTGAGCAGTGAGGGGAGAGGAAATGAAGAGAGAGAGAGAGGGAGAGAGAGAGAGAGAGATGGGGGAGTGAGAGAGTCTTAGTGACTGAGTGAGCAGTGAGGAGAGAGAAAATGAAGAAAAAGGGGGAGAGAGAGAGTCTGAGTGAGCAGTGAGGGGAGAGGAAATAGAGAGGAAATGAAGAGAGAGAGAGAGGGTCTTAGTGACTGAGCGAGCGGTGAGGAGAGAGGAAATGGAGAGAGAGAGAGAGAGAGAGAGAGAGAGGGAGAGAGAGCATGAGCGAGAGAAAGAGGGAGAGAGAGCACGAGAGAGAGAGAGAGATGGGGGGTGAGAGTCTGAGTGATTGAGTGAGCAGTGAGGGGAGAGGAAATGGAGAGAGAGAGACAGAGAGAGACAGAGAGAGAGAGAGAGAGAGAGCGAGAACGAGAGAGAGAGAGAGAGAGAGAGAGAGAGAGATTACCCTTACGTAATGTAGATGTAAAGAGAAATGGGGGTCAGTGGCCTTTGGCTTAAGGGCTAAACAGAAGCCTGGGGCGTATTGACTGTAAACATAGAGAGGAATGATCTCACTGATGGAGAGAGCTTGTGTCTTGATGCAGAAAGCAGCCCCATAGGATTTACAGAAACACACACACACACACACACACACATACACATACAGACACACACACACTCACACACACACACACACATGCTCTATTTGAACCGAAGCACTGTCAAAGTGAAATAGAACGCCTCATATCCTCCAACTTTTATTGGCCTTTCAAGGACATCATGTCAACCAATCATAAACATCACTTAGCCCTCTCTGACCCAATCAGCTCCTCCGACACATGCACCCTTACCCAAAAGCCAAAACAGCCATCCATCTCTTTCTGCATTTCCCTCAGGCCCTTAAAAGTAAAGACATAAACTTCAGGCCTCCTTGATAGAATTCTCAGTGATTGATGGTAATTGCGCTTACCTCAAAATGGCAGTCTCGAGAACTGTGTAAACCTTCCATTCCTCATCTCTCAAAGATATGTAGCCTCGAGCGGGGTGTGTTACCCATCCAACCACCGGCAAGTCGAGTCACACACAACTCACGATTAATGTCTGTCCAGATGACTGAGTGTGTTTGTCAGTGACACATTGTACTCGAATTATAGCTAGATTTCGAATCAGGTTAGAAAAGACCATTGTGTAATGTGGGAAGGTAGAAAATAGAATCTAAACCAGATGTGTATGAAGAGGCAAACAAAGAAGGCCAGCTCAGGGATAGTGATTTTTGAGCAATGTGTGTGTGTGTGTGTGTGTGTGTGTGTGTGTGTGTGTGTGTGTGTGTGTGTGTGTGTGTTTAAATATGCCTGTGTGGTACAATTAAGAAAATAGTAAAATGTGGGTAGCATTGGAGAAGGCAGTACATTCCAGGGGTACAGGAGGGTTTCTTGGGTATGTGTTAGTGTTTGTATGTAGTCAGGAAAAAGTAACCAGAAACAATTTTTTTTATATATAAAAGGAGGAGGAGATCGAGAACTTAGAAATGTTTTTTTTTCTATTGAACAGCATAACTAACATCACTCACTCATTTGCCGAGCCGCTTAATTCCTACTAGGGTTGCTGCGGGGTTGGGGGTTTGCCTATCTCAGCCGACACTGGGTAAAGGTACCCTGAAAAGCTTGCCAGACCATCGCAGGGCAACACACACAACCATTCACACTCACACCCAGGGGCAATTTGTAACAGCCAATTAGCCTAATGTGCATGTCTTTGGACTGAGTACCCAGAGGCAACCCAGTACGAGGAGAACATGTGAATTCCACACAGAAACACCCGAACCCAGGAGTCAAACCCAGGACCTTTATACAACTGAGCAGATGAGGGTTAAGGGCCTTATTCAGGGGCTCGGAAGTAGCAGGTTGGTAGGGGTGGGGTTTGAACCTCACAGTTTAGTACGCCACAGTGCCACCCACAAACATCGCTAACATCCAAATTTAGACTGTTCATATTCTTGCTGAGTTCCAGACACATTAACAGTGATAGTATCAGTAAAATGCTATTTCAAATTTACAGACTGCATTTATTTGACACATACATAAAACACAGGCATGAAGCCGGTCTCCTTCTCAGGGAGAACAGGCGCCATTATTTTTTTTCCCCTATAAAAACAAGGAAACAGTGAATCAGAAGACCATTTGGGATTGAACTGAAACTGAAGATGGCAGATTGTTACTCGGGTTTGGTTAAGAAATATGATCATTTAAGGGTGGCATGGTGGAGTAGTGGTTAGCATGTCTGCTTTACACTAAGAAGGTCCTCCCACAGTCCAAAGACATGCCCATTAGGCTAAATGGCTGTTCCAAATTGCCCTAGGTGTGAGTATAAATTGTTGTGTGTATGTTGTCCTTGCAATAGTCTGGTGAGTGGTCACAGTTCAGGGTATACCCCACCTCCACCCAGAGTCGGCTGAGACAGGCTTCGGCCTTCCCCTGACCCAAAGCAATTTGCCAAATGAATGAATTAATAAATGAATAAATATTTAAATACATATACATGAATATATATAGGCAGTTTTATAGTCAGGAAACTTACCGTACATGCAGTACATGCATATATAGGTATGTTTCAAAAGGAATAAAAAATTAATTAAAATTATTATTTATTAGATGAGTTTATCTGTAAGGACAAAGCCTTCTAGAATACAGGTATGTGCGTTGGACCTCCCATTTTATGGAAACATATGAATGTTTAGAAGGTGACATGTTTTGACAGACATCAAACTTTCTGTCACTTCCCAACTTTTGCAGTACCATGCTTTGCAGGTAATTACAATTACTGGTGATAACAATGTTTTGTGCATGTTTTCCTTTACAAGTAATATGGTATTTAATTTCAAACTGAGTCAGAGTCTTTTTTTAGGAGGGGGCATTTTTGAAGGACAAAATATAGCATTTATGATGGTTCCCAGCCCAGCCAGTATGGCAAAGTCAGTGTCTTAGATATAGCAATACAAAGTAAAAAACAACAAACATGTCTCATTATCCATCTTTTATTTTTCCTACAACATGTTTAGAACAATTTGACATAACATATATGCATTATTATTTAATTTTAAAATTTAAACAGGAGATGGTGCACATATGGTAGAGAAAATAGTAAATAACCAAAAAATAAATAAATAAATCATTCCAACAGGTATACTGAGGTAAAAGAAAGGCTAATAAACAAAAACACAGAAAATGGCAATTTTTCAGAAAAATCGAAAGGTGTTGCAATTTTTTTTCTTTATTTTGTTTTGCATAGCATGAATGAACTTCATATGGAATAGTTTAGCGAGTGGGGAAATATATATATATATATAGTTATATGCAAAAGTGAAAAAAAAATAGATTCGCGACACCTTTCGATTTTTATGAAAAAAATTCAGTGTTTTTGTTTAGTAGCCATACATTTACCGCAGTACACTTGTCGGAATTATATTTTGCTTCTCGTTGCCTACAATAAATTATATATTTTTTTAAATTATAGAGAAGTAATTTTTTATTAGGAGCCCATTTAGACAAATGTGGTGGTTTATAATCTTCACTGCGCAACACTGTATGTGAGTATTTTCCTCTTCATCTTGAACTTATATACTTATATTATAAAACAATAACATTCTTTACATTTACTTCTTTAAATTTCTATTCACAAAAAGTTTCATCAAATTAACAATTATATATATTTTGGAGTAAAATTATAACAGTTTATTTTATATTTAAATTATTTTTAGCAGTGTCCATCATTCCATTTATTACAGAATTCCCGAGCGGAGCTCCATGTTCATGGAATATGGCTTGGATGATTGTCCTGATATGTCCCACAGAAAACCCAATAAAGCTGATGAATTGATGCTAATTGGCTGTTATGTATCACTGACGTGCATGACGACAGGCAGCAATAAAAATGCGGGAAAAAAAGAAAAAAACGTAATCTAAATTAGGTAAGCAAACTTACAGGTAAATAAATGTTTGTGGAGAAGAGCAGAAATAAGAAGCTTGAAGAGCACAAACTTGTTAAACGAATACTTAAACCAACAAGACAGGTCATCCAAATCTAAAGCGGAAATCAGGTACCGAAAGGAAAGGCAGTAAAAAGCAGACTCAGGCTCGGACAGCTATTAATAGAGATATCTGTCAGGAGCTCCACTCTTGAATCTTTCTGCTCCCTAAATCTGTATATTATCATTTGAGAATAAAGCATATAGGAAATATTCACATTCATATAAAACTGTGATTTGATTTGTACACAGCTCTGGAGTAAACGCTGCTCAAAATAAATCAACATCTGAGTTGTCAGGTTTAAGAAATCTGAAGTGCCGTGGTATAGAAATGGGGTATGTACAGCTCAAAATGATTTTTTTCTGCTGTGGCTAAGGTGGCATATTTGCAGATAAGGGTGTGTGCGCGGTATGTGCCTGTTGATGGATGTGTTCCCATGAAGAGGCAGGGCTCGGACGTCAGGCTGAGGCAGATCTGGACTCTCCCTTGTTAGTGTGATATGAACTCAGGATGTCACGTTGTGACAGTTTCCGCCAAGAGTTCTGCTGTGTCATGGCCTTGTGGTTATAAATATTCACCTTCAGAGGAAAGCGTCTTTCCTAGCCCTCCCCTTGGACCTCAGCTCATTTTCTGGTGTTCACCCTTCTGTCACCTCTTCACATATCTCATATACAGTATGTTTCTCCAACACACTTTTTCCTGCCTCTTCATCCTATTATTCTTTCACCATCTTTTAATCTGATATTTGCTAAATTTTCTCTCATTCACTTACTTTTTTTTTTTGTTCTTGCCAAATTGCTTAATACAATTGGTGTCATGGTGAGGCTGGAGCCTATCACAGCCCACACTGGGCGATGGCGGGGCACACCCTGAATAGCTCACTAGACCATCGGAAGGCAACACACACAACCTTTCACACTCTCACTCACAACTAGGGGCAATTTGGAACAGACACTTAAGCCTAATGTACATGTGGGAGGAAACCTGTGGGATGTATCCAGAGGAAACCCATTCAAGCATGGGGAGAATGTGTAAATTCCACACAGAAATGCCCCTGCTGTGAGGTGGACATGCTAACCACTATGCCACCATGCCTCCCATAAATAATATAATGTAATTAAGTAACTTCATTCATTCATTCATTCATTCTCTGAACCGCTTATTCTTAATTAGGGTCGCGGGGAGGCTGGCGCCCATCTCAGCCGACTCTGGGCGAGGGCAGGGTACACCCTGGACGGCTCGCCAGGCCATCGCAGGGCCATCAGTCATGCAACCATTTGCTAAGTAACTTCATTCATTCATTAATTTTCTGCACCTAATGCTAGTAAGGGTCACGGGGAGGCTGACGCCCATCTCAGCCAACTCTGGGCGAGGGCAGAGTACACCCTGGACAGCTTGCCAGGCCATCGCAGGGTAGAAACACTCTGACAGCTATGTGGCTTTCTCTTGACAAAAAAATTCTGTGTGTAATGTAATACATTTAAGTGATACAGAGCTTATTTTAACATAAATGACCATAAAACGCTTTATACCGGGCAATTTTATCCCATGGATTTCTCACGGGGGCTGAACCAAGGTTGAACAACTATTTTTGAGTGAACTTGTTGGGCCGGATTGTCCAGCGCAAGTAAACAAGCAGCGGGCAACGTTTTAGGTGATCAAACTCCCCTCTTACTAAAGGCTCTTACCTTTTACTGGTTCCTTTCGGCAAGACGCTGCTCCCATCCGTTGTCTTGCTTTGAATTTTTATGAAGGAATTCCATAGGAATGGCATCCGGTTTTAGACATAAAAGCTTGGGCTTCGTGCAAAGTACCGCCTGGAGGTTACACTTATAGCAGGTCCGCTTGAAGTGGTCTTCACAGACTACTGAATTACATCTGAAAGGAAACGTTTTCCAAGTACGGCCTGTGCCGCTGTTATGTTATGCTTTCTGTGATTTCTGCGCTTGTTGTTTGTGCAGCGGTATGCTTTGCACTCCACCATTTTCCTGGCGACACAGCTCTGCGCTGGCCGATAATGTGTTATACTGTATTAGGCTGGTGTCTGCTGCACAGGGTCAGTGATGAGTCCTTCACAGCCCAGCCAATATGTCAAAACAACGAGTTTGCCTCACTACCAGGGTTAGAACAGCCAAAGATGAAGGCAGCATATCACTGCACATGCCTAGTAGTAGTAGTAGTTGTGGCAGCACTTACACGTACTTGACAAGGGGCAATGACGGATGTTGCCTGACAGAACCGCTGATGTCATATGTGATTGTTTTAAAGAGCCAGTAATAGAAATTTACCACACGTCCCCTTTAAATGTATGTACAAATAAATATAAAAATACAAAAATTCCTCCATGGATAAATGAAAAATTGTAACATTTACTACCTATTTGCTACGTGGGATATTAGTGCAATAATACAATCTGAGCATATGCTGTTATTGAAAAAGAATCCTTTTACACGTGTTAACAGTTTCTCCACTTGAGCACTGAGTCACATGACACCACCATGTTGTTCACTGTATTTCATTCCTTACTCAGTGAAGAATGCCAGACATCCAGTTTCTCAAGTAAAATCAGATGTTCTACCAAAGGGCAGAGGTGGCCTGGTGGTAGGGTGCTGGATTACTGATCCCAAGGTTCAGGGTTCAAGCCTCACTGTCATCGGGTTTACATTGCTGTTCAGCCAACTGGGTTATCAAAGGCCAGGCATGTCTCTCAGTGTAAAGAAACATTGCTGACTTTCATAAAGAGTAGGCTGCATGGCCGTCAGCGTGTTTCTGCTCTGCTGTCCCTGCCAAGAGTCCGCCAGCCTCCCCACGACTAGGATTAAGCACTGAAAATGAATGAATGTTCTACCAAAATTTCATGACATCATGGCTTTAATAATGAAAAAAAAAAAAATAATTACGTACTAATGTTGCCGATGCAATCCAGGTTGTGAGGGATTGTGAGCAACAGTGGCGGTGTTAGGACTTCATGTTCTGCTTGCTGTTGTTAACAGGAGATGTCAATTTGTGTTAGGTTTATACCACTTTTAAGAGCCTTCCATAAAGCACACCCCTCACCTCCCCCACTGCATACGGTATCAGGTTTTATTGACAGGTGTCCGCTCTACTGATTGCTCCTTCATATACTTCACAAACCCACAGGAGTTGTGTAAATACACTGGCAGATGTTAGAGCTATACACACTAATGCTAAGAACATGAATCAGTGCCAAGTGGCTTCAGATACGACTGGAGCAAAATACAGAGGGACATTTTTGGCAAAGCTCTCCAAAGAGAAGTCCAGATTGTGACCTCGGCTGAGGGATTTTAAGGTAAGAGCTCTGAAGGAAATGAAGGGAAGTTGAATATCCTGTATATCAACACACAATGTTGTATATATTATTAATGTCCTCCCAATCAAAGACATAAGTACATGGGCACACATATACATTATTGCACTCCACAAACATCACTCAGCGAAAATTTCGACACACAAGAGGGATATGACATTACATTCAAATGCAGTGAATGTTTTATATAAGTTATATGTTGTTTGTTCCAGAACTTTGCCTAGAACTTTTTATTCAACTTCATGGTGTGTTGAATAAGGACGTTGTTTACACTTCCAGAAAAAGGTGCACTGCTAGTGAGATCACATGACACGTAATACTCAAATCACATGACACAAACGTGCACACAGCTTGACTCCAATCAACTATTTATGTGACTTGTAATAACTTTTAATGGCGGCAGCAAAGCATAGAGGTTAGGGGGTGATCACGCTACAGGTGCGACAGCAAAGCGACTGACTCGAGTGGCAATTTGCAGCTGTCACTTTTCATTCTCTAAATGTTCTCAAATTTTTTTGTTCGGGACATTTGCAGCATTTTGGTGGCCTGATTCATGAACTCATTTCAAACGTCTGAAATTTCTGCGAATGTCGCAGAACGAGGCTCTGACGCAGAGTAGTCTCAAACTCTTCTGAAACAGTCCACACATTTCGTGAGAAGGTTGCAAAGATGCAGTTTGGCTCGCAAATTATTCGTTTTTTTGTTTGCAAGGAAAAGCGACAAGTCTTAGAGACTTGGAGACACGTGGAAAGTTCGAGAAAAGTATGAGACTTGTTGTTATCTGCCATATTTTGTGCATTTTGTCATAATTCCTCTTTAATTATCATTTTGTTAGCACTAATACCGCACAAAAAAAAGTAGATGGTTTGAGAACAAAAAGCGAACAAAACTCAACTGATTTACGACAAGAGATTCACTTTTTTTTCGCCAAACATCAGCAAACCCATCGCAAATTACTTATAAATCAGTCGCAAATTGTTAACTTTTTTTGCGAATTTCTGGTGAAGCTGCAAAATATCTGCTTGCATGTAGAGTCACAAAACATCTTGACGCGCATTTCTAAATTTTCCAAAAAATTGGCAAAAATCAAATCGCGACGGTTACTTTCTAGTGTGATCACCCCATTAGCATTTCCGCCTCACAGCAAGAAGGTCCAGGCTGTGGCATTTCCCTGTTCTTGCTGTGCTTGTGTGAGTTTCCTCTGGGTACTCTGGTTTCCTCCTACATATGCAAATTAGGCTAACTGGCTGTTCTAAATCAACCCTGTGTGTGTGAATGGTTGTGTGTGTGCGTGTGCGTGTGTTTGTGTGTGTGTGTTTGTGTGTGTGTGTGTGTGTGTGTGTGTGTGTGTTTGTTGCTCCGCGAGCTGTTTAGGGTTTATCCCGCCTTATCACTAACCTGATGTGAATAATGTCAGCACAGATGTGATGTATTATTAAGGGAGTGTGTTTTACACTGGTATGAGTGTATCAAGCACAGCTGTGTTGTTGGGATTTGTAATCACTTTAATGCTTAAAGCAGTCTGACCATTCTCCTGTGATGTTTCTCGTCAATAAGGTGTTTCTGCCCACAGAAATGCCACTGACTGGATGCTTAGAGAATGTTGTGTGTGTGAAAATCCCAGAGGATTATCAGTTCCATTCCTACTCACAGTTGCCCATCCTGCACCACCAACCATGTCATGGTTATAATCAGTGAGATCACATTTTTTTTCTTGTTCTGATGTTTCCTGTTCCCGGATCAGGATTACTTTATGTGCTGGAAAGCTGCCCCATGAGATCGTGATGGGATAACTGCATGAGTCAGGAGAGGTATAGGTGTTCTTATTAAAGTGGAAGTGAGTGTAAATTCTCAGTATTGTATACACAAATTAAAACCCTTTATAGAAACCAGCCCACAGAACAGCGTAATGAAATACCACCCAGAACTGAAACACACCCGGCCCTTGTATAAATCATCGAATAAAGACCACGCAGGCTCAGAAATACCCCTGAGACTCAGTTCTGCACTGAACACTCTGAATTAATGACTTCTTGGCTGTATTGGCTACTGAAATGGATTGACCATTTCAAGGCAGCGGTAGCCATAGGAGTACACGCAGCCCCTAGATCCTACAGTAAGTAGTGGGAAATATCGACCTCCATTAAACAATGTTTGCTACAAGTCATTGGCTGAAAGATTGCTTTGTGACATATTACACCCTCCAGCAATAAATTGAACACTGAATGCTGAGCAAACAACTTGCTCTGTGAAGACTTAAACACTTCGCCTCTCCGCATCATTGAGTCTGTGGGCACCAGCTCTAATCACCTTTATTCAATTTCCCATGAGAGAACTGTAAACCATTAAGTGTAAATTAACATTTTTAGCTCCTGCCCTTCGGGGGCTATAGGAATGGGTTTCGTCCGTCCGTCTGTCGGTCACAATTTAGTTTCTGGACATTTACTAACTGCACGCTGAAGCTGGGGCTTTCAAACTTGGTATGCTGGATCACTACTATGAGTGCTAGGATGAGTTTGTCTGTGAGTGACCTTGACCTACATTTCAAGGTCACAGAGGCAAAGCTGCATATTACTTTCCGGACATTTACGTGCCACACACTGAAACTGGGCTTTCAGACTTGGTATGCTTGTTCACTACTATGAGTGCTAGAATGAGTTTGTGTGTGAGTGACCTTGACCTACTTTTCATGGTCAATTAGGCAAAACTGTATATTATGTTTCCGGACCCTAACTTGCCGCACGAAGGAGTTGGGGCTTTCAAACTTGCTATGCTTGCTCTATATTGGCATTATGGCATTATGAAACGGTCCTTTCAGCGGGAGCATATGGAACCTTGTGTCCACCTCACAGCAAGTAGGTCCTGGGTTCTCATGAGGGCATTTCTGTGTGCAGTTTTCATGTTCCACCTGTGCTTGAGTGGGTTTCCTTCAGCCACTCCGGTTTCCTTCCACAGTCCAAAGACATGCACATTAGGCTAACTGGCTCTTCCAAATTCCTCCTAGGTGTGAGTGTGAATAATTGTTTTTGTTGGCCTTGCGATGGATTGGCAAGCTATTTAGAGTTTACCCCGCCTTCACCCAGAGTCGGCTGAGATAGCCTCCATTCTCATAGCAACCCTAATAGGTTAAAGCAGCTTGACAAATGAATAAATAATTAATTCTGATAGGGATTGAACTCAAAGAGGTCTCCTGCTGTTGTAGTCTATCTGTCTCAAGGTTCAACATTTTGGGCTTTTTTGTTCTTTCTTTTATGGCTTTCTGCACACCAAAGTTGAAATTATTTGGAAAATGTTGTTGATTAGTAGCAATGCATGTTCTGAACCCAGCCATGGGTATCATACAAACCAGTGTGCTCTAATGCCGGGCCTGAACCTGGGTAAATGGGAACGGTTACGTCAGGAAGGGCATCCGGTGTAAAACCTTTACCAAACCAAACACAAGGATTCAAGAGTCTCCATGGACTATGATGTTTGTGGATGATATTGTGATCTGTAATTAAAACAGGGAACAAGTTGCGATGATTCTGGAGAGGCGGAGATACACACTGGAGAGAAGAGGATTAAGTAGGATAAGAGTATATGGGCGTGAATGAGAGGTAGGAGGACGGAGGAGTGCAGCTGCAAGGAATAGCGGTGATGAAGTTAGATGAATTTAATTACTCTGAGTCAACTTATGGTAATGAGGAGTGTGATATAGGAGTAAAACAGAGAGAGCAGGTAGGGTAGAATGGGTGGAGAAGAGTGGCTGAAGTGATTTGTGATGAAAGGATATCTATAAGAGTGAAGGGAAAGGTTTATAAGATAGTAGGGAGGCCAGCTGTGCTGTACAGTTTGGAGACCATTGCGCTGACAAAAAGACAGGAGGTGGAGCTCGAAGTGGCAGAGATGAAGATGCTGCATTTTCTCTGGGAGTGACAAGAATGGACAGAATTAGCAATGAAGATGTTAAAGCGACAGCACAGGTAGGAGAGTTTGGGGATAACGTAAAAGAGGCCAGATTGAAATGGTTTGGACATGTGCAGAGGAGGGATGAATGATATTGGTGGAAGAATGTTGAGGATGAACCCGCCTGGTAGGAGGAGAAGAGGAAGGCAAAAGAGGAGTTTTATGGATGTGGTGAGGGAGGACATGTGGGTGATTGGTGTGACGGAGAGGGGCGCAGAAGACAGAGCGAGATGGAGGAGGATGATCTGCTGTGGCGACCCCTAAGTGGAACAGCCGAGCAAAGAAAAAGATCAACAAGCATTTATATCCGAAGCTTTGAATAGGTAGCAAATGAAAAGAAATACAGGAAAGCAGAAAAAAATTACTGAAGCAAATTTCTGAATATAACAACAACAAAAGCAAATGTCATTTCTTGAATGCTTGAAAGGAAATGAAAGACAAATGTCCTTTACCAATGATTTAAAAAAAGAAAAAAATGCAGGCTTGTCGTTGTGACATCAGAGTTCTCGGGAACTGGTAGAGTCCTTTTATAGTCCTTTTATAGTCCCTGTTGCAGAACGGTGCTCTCCAGTGAGAACACCCCTCGGTACGCCACACACACTCCGTGCTCAGTGAGAACATGCTTTAAAAACCATGAGCCGTGTATGAGAAAGAGCTGTACTACAGGTAATGGTTAAGCCTTTTTATTTGCTTCTTATTTTTATTTTTTTAAAAGGAAGCTTGTTGAAAAGCAGACAGGTGATTCAGTGAAACTGGGCAGAGCTTTAGTGGATGTAAAATAATCTCCATCCTACATTTTTGGCACCCTTCATAAAAATGAGGGAAACATTTGCTATTTTGAACAATAACACATCCAATAAGTGAAACCCATACACTGAATAGTTTGTGTGTGTGTGTGTGTGTGTGTGTGTGTGTGTGTGTTAGTGGAATTATTATTTCTAACTTTTGAGACACTTTCTGTCCACTTATTTATGAAACGGAGACGAATTATGCTTTAAATGCGCATTTATTTAAAAAAACGCCAGACGGCACAGCAGTGTAATGGTTAGCATATCCGCCTAACAGCAATAAGGTCCTTGGTTTGAGCCCGGAGCTCATTGCATTTCTGTGTGAGGTTTGCATATTCTCCCCTTGCTTGCGTGGGTTTCCTCTGGGTACTCTGGTGTCCTCCAACAGTCCAAAGATTTTCCCTGTGACCCTGATGGATAACCACTATACATAATAGATGAATGGATTAGTATGGGCAGCACGGTGATGTAGTGATTAGTCTTCGGGCTGGCGAGGGCATGTCTGTATGGAGTTTGCAAGTTGGCTGTTTCAAATTGCCCCTGGGTGTGAATGTGAGTGTGTTGCCTTGTGATGGTCTGGCGACCTGTTCAGGGTGTACCCTGTCTTTGCAGAGTGTTGGCTAAGATAGGCCTCACTTCATGCGATTAAGTGGTTTGGCAAATGAGTGAGATGAGTGAGTGGATCAGTATAGGGTGGCACGGTACAGTAGTAGTTAGCATGTCCGCCTCACAGCAACAAGGTCCTGGGTTTGAGTCCTGGGTTCAGCGAGGGCGTTTCTGTTTTCTGGGTGCTTTCGTGGGTTTCCTCCAGGTACTGTGGATTCCTCTGACAGTCCAAAGACATGCATGTTAGGCTAATTGGCTGTTCCAAATAGCTGCTAAGTGTGAGAGTGAGTGTGAATGGTTGTATGCGTGTTGGCTCTGCAGTGATCTGGCGAGCTGAGATGGGCTCCAGCCTTTCCGTGACCCTAATTAGGATTAAGAGGCTTAGAAAATGAATGAATGAATTAATGAAATAGCCTCTCTTGATATTATTATTATTATTATTATTATTATTATTATTATTATTATTATTATTATTATTATGATTATTATTATTATTATTATTATTATTATTGTTATCATTATAGTTTATTATAGGATATCTTAGCCTGTAATAAGTAGCGTTGAATGGATTCCTGTAACAATCCTGCTCATTGGAACCAAAGTGCCAAGCAGGTCTCAAAACAATCGTTCCATCTGAGCAGAAAGTGTAAAATTAAATACTGGGATTATTTAGTTAAATATCTGCAGGTCGGACATTTTTTTATGCTGTAATTTCCAAGCAGCTCTAACACCCATGAAATGCATGTGCAGTAAGCTGGTGAAGAGGTCAATGCTGGCACTGTGGGGATATTTTTGGCAGTATGGTCCTTCAGCCTTTTATTGATTTGGTTTTTCTCTTTAAAACTGAATGGCAATGAAAATGTCACCACACAATAGCACTTCCTGTTGGGAGTCTGACTTCCACAGCTAAAAAAAAAAAAGGAATGATAAAAAACAAAAACAAAACATAATTAAAGCCTGAGAATAAGTGAAGGGTTGACTGAGCATTAGCACTTGACAAGAAAGCGTGTTGAATGTACTCTAACGCCTTTCATTATAAGAATCTGACAGAGTTTTATATATGTGCATGCAGCATTTCTGTGTCTTCTAATCAAATAATAATAAAATAAACAAAAAATAAATGCTAAAATGACTAAAATAAGGACCAGGAAGTTCCTGGGTTTCAAACAACAAATTTATCGTACCTGTGTAGGTTTCCCCGTGGTTTTCCAATTTCCTCCCACAGTTCAAAGTCATGCAGTTTAGGTCAACCCCACGTGCCCATATGGGGTGTATGGTTATTCGTCTCTGTCTTAAACCTGCAAAGGATATCTTATTAATATTTCCAACTTATAATCTTGCAAGGGAAATTATTGCCTCTGCATTTAACCCAACCAAAGTGAGCCTACACACACATAAAAAGTGAGCATACACACTCGGAGCAGTGGGCTGCCACACATTGCTGCACCCGGAGAGCAGTTGGGGGTTAGGTGCCTTGCTCAAGGTCACTTCAGCCATGAATGTGAAGGAAGGGAAGGTGCAGCTCATTCTCTCGCTGCCACACATTTTCCCTGCTGTTTTTAGGAATCGAACCAGCGAACTTTAGGTCCCAAACCCACTTCTCTAACCATTAGGCTACGACTGCCCCCAAATAGGCATCCAACTACTGTAATTACCTTTCATTTGTTGCAACGTCTTCGGTATCTTCTCAGCCTGCACACCACACCCCTCAGCATTTCGTTCACCAATATAAGTAATTTGATTTCTAGTCACATGACCTGGTACTTACCAACACCACAGTTCCTGTGTATGACCAGTTTTTCCGTATTGCAACCTTGACCTTTGCCTCGACTTTGATACGTTTGTTTTGTGTATAATCTCTGCCTGCCTCTCATCAATCTTCTCCGTCCCAGTTTCGATGAACTGTGTGCTCGTTCCACTGATCTACTTCTGCCCTCTGACTACAAGCCTGGACTGTGTTTTGGAAGTATTGCCTAGGTGACATGAAAAATAAGTTTGATCTTGCATCCACTTCACTCTTTGTGACAGTATTGTTGTATTATGGAGGACACTCGAGTGCACCTCAGTATAGCAGATGCAGAACACAACCCTGGTCTCTCTTCAGTATATTTTTCTTTGTGAATTGGCAAAAAGTTGCGAAGAAAATCCATCCATCATGGTCTGCTAAAGTCTGACTCATAAATACCGTGAGGACACAGTACTTGCACTGTAAAGCGGAAAAAAAATAACGAGTAAGAGATAGAGTGAGTGCGACAGTGGCCCAGAGGACGAAGCGAAGGCGTGGAGAGTAGATGAAGGCCAGCTTTAGTGCTGCCTCAGCAGCCGTGGCTGCGTCTCATTCACCATGCTGACTGCATTGCATGGGCCTCCTGCCTGCCGCAGGATTGATCTCCTAACCTAACGTTGCGTTAAAAATAATGCATGTCTCCCTCGTTTCCCTCTCTCTTTTCCCTCTTTGCCATTGCTGTCTCGCCTCTCCACATTCACCTCACATTTATTTCCCCTACCTCTCAGAGCTGACTACAATCCTATTTTCATAGTGTTTTTTTCCCCCTTCTCACATGAATCCCTTTGCTGATTTCTCACTTTTATTTTCTCTTATTTTCTGCCAAATACTTTTCGTCTGTGCCTCTTTGGATCTCCATTACATCGCTGATTTTATCATTGATTCACTGACTGTTGTCGTGCATAATATCTAGAAACGTGAGTTGATTCCCTTTTTGAAAATCATTTATGATGACAAAATATGCAATGAATTAAGTTTGGTTGATGAATCGATGACAACTGTGGTTTTAAAGTTTCCAAATTCATTCATTCATACATTTGCCAAGCCTACCTCAGCCAACCCTGCTCAAGGGTGGGGTAAACCTCTCCAGCTCACCAGTCCACCGCAGGGCCAACACACACACACTCACACCTCACACACACACACGTGCACATACACACACACACAAGCATTCATACTCACACCTAGGGACAGGTTTGGGAAGCCAATTAGCCGAATGTGTGTCGTTTTCAGCTTTAAACCAGAGTATCTGGAGGAAACCCATGCAAGCACTGGAAGGACACAGAAATGCCCTCAGGGAACCTGGGATTTAAACCCAGGACCTACTTGCTCTAAGGTAGTTGTGCTAACCACTATGCCACTGTGCCGCCCATTCTCTAAGGTAAGGTCCTTTATTTATTTCTAATTGTTTCTATGTTACTGAGATCCCTAAACACTTGTATTGTCTGTGTTTCATGCTCTGCTTTAAACAATGGCCTCGCATCATCACCTTAACAATTTGCACTTCACTTTGCACTTTGCACTTTCCAAAAAGTGTTCACATTACCATTCGGACACTGTAGGTTTGTATCCTCTCAGTTGTATTGACTTCACTCATCCACACCTGTATGAAGGACTGGTTTATAATCCTACTTTACAAAATGTAAGTGAGGTACCTCGTGAGACTGGTTCCATTTAGGATTTATTGTCTGAGAGAATTTAGTTCTTGCTGTTGTCACCGCTGGCTAACTTATTGGGTCTTAAACTCTGGTCTGAGATTTTTGAATGAGTAACAACACCTACTGTTTAAAATTCAACCAGTCATTCATTTGAAGAATCTCTTAATCCTACTAGGATCTCAGCCAACACTGGGCAAAGGCAGGGTATACCAGGGCCGTGGTGGGTTAGTGGTTAATGCAATGGGTTACTGATCTGAAGGTCAGCGGTTCAATCCCCACTATCACCACTGTTGGGCCCTTGAGCAAGGCCCTTAACCCTTAGTTGCTCAGTTGTATAAAAATGATAATTGTAAGTCGCTCTGGATAACAGCGTCTGCCAAATGCTGTACATGTAAATGTATACCCTGAACAACTCGCCAGACCATCACAGGGCAAGACACACAACCATTCAAATCTACGGTCAATTTGGAACAGACAGTTAGCTTAATGTGAATGTCTTTAGACTGTCATTAAAACTCGGGAGACTGGGAACGCGGTGTGGGAGAGTCAGGGCGAGAGTTCGGAGAGGACGTGACACATTACACGACCCACGGTTTAAACAGCTGCAGATAAATGTGAACTGAACTTCATATTACGTAGGCTATACACAACTGATACATGCATGTTAATGGTCCATCAAGGGCCAGACAAGCAACACATTGTAAAATTGTTCATCCTACCATTGGTAAGTCATGAGTTTGACTCCTGACACTGATAAAAGTGCGAATTTGGTGTGGGAGGAAAGGCCTACTCTCGTAGTGGTGCACCGTTCTGTGATGCAGCATGAGGAGCACTTCTAAATCTTCCTTTACATGGGCACTTATGCTGGAACAGCTTGTGCCTGAAAAAAGCTGCCCTGGTGTAACTGCCCGTGTAAAAACAATTCGTTCTGGAACAATTTGACTTCAGTTGGTGCAACCTGCTCCACTTTTGAAGGTAGCGCATGTTGTTCCAGTGCATTTGGTTCCAGGCACAACAACATGTGCAAGTAGGAGGCGTTACACATGTGCAACAGCATCTATCTGGGTTATTAGGTCGTTTTACTGGCTTTCGCAGCAGATGGGCAGCTCTTCTTCAACTGCGTGCATGTTGTTCCCCTAGACTCTGGCTTGGCACCGATTTAAGAGTGACCATGTAAACATGTAGGAAAGTGGGCGCAGGTTGTTCTGGGGGCAGTTTGTTCCCCTTGCCCATGTAAAAGCAGCTTAAACGATGTGACTGGCTTTTTTTGGTTTGACATATTAGCTTTCATCATAGTTATCCCATAGTATAAAATAGGACACAAGTTATTTACTTCTGGCACAATCACATGACGTATTGGCTTGCTGATGTTGGAAATAAATATCCCATTTTGTATATTGATTTGTCATTTTATTGTTAATGCTGAACAATAATGTAAATATGTGAGAACAAAGGTTTGTAAGCACTCTAAACATGTCAAACAGGAGTGTCAACATTCACTGAGTATGCTTCATGTATGTTTATAGCCGACATGGAAGAAATCAGCATTTGCTCAACTAGATGACACTAGATACCATGGGAGCTTTCATTGTGGTCTTTTAATTTATATTTGTTATCTGAAATTTTGTACTTTATTTATGTTTCAGCGCCCCTAAATACTTCGAACAAGAGAAAGAAGAAAAACAACATTAAGAAGAAAAATAACAACAATATGAACAAGATGAAGACAAAGAAGAATAACAGCAACAACAACAACAACAACAACAACAATAGAGAAAACACAAACCTCTGCCAACCACAACAGATTTTATTTAAAATAATTTTTTTTTTTTTACATTTTTAATTATTCCTTTAAAAAAATCCTAGATACAATATATCCAAAAATATCCTAGATTCCGGATCATCACCAGAACCTAATGGAGACTTCCTTGTTAAAAGCACCACCTCTGGTAGAAATTTAATTAAAATCCTCACATAGGATAGGATCCTGCCACCACAGGGGGCAGCCTTGGCCTAATGGTTGGAGAAGCGGCTTAGAGGAGCGACCTCAGAACCGAAAGGTCGCTGGTTCGATTCCTGAACCTGCAGAAAAAATGTATGGCAGTGGGGGCCTGCAGTACTGCACCTTCCCTTCCTCTACAGTCATGGCTGAAGTGCCCTTGAGCAAAGGTGCCTAACCCAAAACTGCTCTTCTGGTACCCCAGTGTGTGGCAGCCCACAGCTCCAAGTGTGTATGTGCTCACTGTTAACGTGTGTGTGTGTGTGTGTGTGTGTGTGTGTGTGTGTGTTTAGTTCGGATGGGTTAAATGCAGAGGCAATAATGTCCCTTTCAGGATTAATACAGTATATCAAAATAAATAAATAAATAAAACCTTTAGCATAATTCAGAAATCCTACACCAAGACCAGCAAATAAAACAGTTTTATTCAAGAATTTGATAATCTCTCTAATCTAATGGATTCTTGTTTGTTCAAAGCCCCACCCTTCATAGAAATTTCACAAAAATCCACAAATAATTTAGCACAATTCTGCTAACAACCCCACACAAACCAAGGTAAAAGCACAACCTTTGTACAGAGGTAATAATAATAATAATAATAATAATAATAATAATAATAATAATAATAAT
>JAOUQZ010000014.1:11935518-11951158 GCA_028564935.1 Neosilurus hyrtlii | reverse complement strand
CAGTCCTGCTTTAACCCCATCATGCCCCTCAGTCCTGCTTTATAATACTTTACTTACCGTTTTGTTCCCTTAACTTCTTTTTTTTTCCTGTCTCTCCTCCGCAGCGCTGCTGTAAATATCGCTGGCGCGCGTGCATTCATAGAAAATGAGGGGAAGGTTCGGACAAAATTTGCATTTAGCTAGGACTTATTTTTGGGGTAGGGCTTATTTTGGACCGTTCTGCTGAGGTAAGGGTAGGTCTTATTATCGGGGTAGGTCTTATTATCGGGGAAACACGGTAGTAGTAGTTGTTGTTGTTGTAGTAGTTGTAGAAGTAGTGTTAATAGAAGTGTTATTATTATTAGTAGTAGTAGTAAAAGTGTTATTATTACTATTATTATTATTATTATCAGTAGTAGTGGTAGTGGTAGTTGTAGTAGTAGTAGTGGTGGTAGTGGTAGTAGTAGTAGTAGTTGTTGTAGTAGTAGTGGTGGTAGTAGTAGTAGAAGAAGTAGTGGTAGTAGTAATAGTAGTAGTAAGGATAGTTGTAGTAGTAGTGGGAGTAGTAGTAGTAGTTGTAGAAGTGGTGGTAATAGAAGTGTTAATATTATTAATAGTAGTAAAAGTGTTATTATTACTATTATGATTAGTAGTAGTAGTAGTAGCAGTAGAAGTGTTATTATTATTAGTAGTAAAAGTGTTATTATTACTATTATTATTATTAGTAGTAGTAGTAGTAGTAGTTGTAGTAGTAGTAGTGGTAGTTATAGAAGTAGTGGTAGGAGTAGTTGTAGTAGTAGTAGTAGTTGTAGTAGTAGTGGGAGTAGTAGTAGTAATTGTAGAAGTGGTGGTAATAGAAGTGTTAATATTATTAATAGTAGTAAAAGTGTTATTATTACTATTATTAGTAGTAGTAGTAGCAGTAAAAGTGTTATTATTATTAGTAGTAAAAGTGTTATTATTACTATTATTAGTAGTAGTAGTGGTAGTAGTAGTAGTAGTTGTAGAAGTAGTAGTGGTAGTTGTAGAAGTAGTAGTAGTAGTAGCAGTAGTTGTTGTTGTTGTAGTAGTGGTGGTAGTAGAAGGGGTGGTAGAAGTAGTAGTAGTAATCGTAGTTGTTGTAGTAGTAGTAATAAGAGAAGTGTTATTATTATTATTATTAGTAGTAGTAAAAGTGTTATTATTATTATTATTATTATTATTATTATTGTTATTATAAGTAGTAAAAGTAGTAGTAGTAGTAGTAGTAGTAGTAATAGAAGTGTCATTATCATTATAAGTAGCAGAAATTTTATTATTATTATTATTATTAGTAGTAGTAGTAGTACAAGTGTTATTATTATTATTATTAGTAGTAGTAGAAGAAGAGTTATTATTATTAGTAGTAAATGTGTTATCATTTTTATTATAATTAGTAATAGTAGTAGTCGTAGTAGTAGTAGTAGTGGTGGTAGTAGTAGTAGTAGTAGTTGTTGTAGTAGTAGTAGTAAGAGTAGTGTTATTATTAGTAGTAGTAGTGGAAGTGTTATTATTATTATTCTTATTATAATTTATTTATTTATTTATTTATTTGTATTATTATTATTATTATTATTAGTAGTAGTAGTAGTAGTTGTAGTAGTAGAAGTAGTTGTTGTAGTAGTGGTGGTAGTGGTAGTAGTAGTAGTAGTAGTAGTAGTAGTGGTAGTTGCTGTAGTAGTAGTGGTAAGAGAAGTGTTATTATTATTAGTAGTAAAAGTGTTATTATTATTATTATTAGTAGTAGTAGTAGTAGTAGTGGTAGTAATAGTAGTAGTAGTAGTAGTAGTAGTAGTGGTAGTAGTAGAAGTGTTCTTATTATTATTTGTAGTAGTAGTAGTTGTAGTAGTAGTAGTGGTGGTAGTAGTAGTAGTAGTAGTAGTAGTAGTTGTTGTAGTAGTAGTAGTAGTAAGAGCAGTATTATTATTAGTAGTAGTAGTGGAAGTGTTATTATTATTATTATTTATTCATTATTTTTTTAGTATTATTATTATTAGTAGTAGTAGTAGTAGTAGTTGTAGTAGTAGAAGTAGTTGTTGTTGTAGTAGTGGTGGTAGTAGTAGTAGTAGTAGTAGTAGTAGTAGTAGTAGTAGTGGTAGTTGATGTAGTAGTAGTGGTAAGAGAAGTGTTATTATTATTAGTAGTAAAAGTGTTATTATTATTATTATTAGTAGTAGTAGTAGTAGTAGTAGTAGTAGTGGTAGTAGTAGTAGTAGTAGTAGTAGTAGTAGCAGTAGTGGTAGTAGTAGAAGTGTTATTATTATTATTTGTAGTAGTAGTAGTAGTAGTTGTAGTAGTAGTAGTGGTGGTAGTAGTAGTAGTAGTAGTAGTAGTAGTAGTAGTAGTAGTAGTAGTTGTTGTAGTAGTAGTAGTAAGAGAAGTGATATTATTAGTAGTAGTAGTGGAAGTGTTATTATTATTATTATAATTATTATTTATTCATTTATCTGTTTTTTTAGTATTATTATAAGTAGTAGTAGTAGTAATACTAGTAGTAGTTGTAGTAGTAGAAGTAGTTGTTGTTGTTGTAGTAGTGGTGGTAGTGGTAGTAGTAGTTGTAGTAGTAGCTGATGTAGTAGTAGTGGTAAGAGAAGTGTTATTATTATTAGTAGTAAAAGTGTTATTATTATTATTATTAATATTAGTAGTAGTAGTAGTAGTAGTAGTAGTAGTAGTGGTGGTAGTAGTAGTGGTAGTAGTAGTGGTAGTAGTAGAAGTGTTATTATTATTATTTGTAGTAGTAGTAGTAGTAGTAGTAGTAGTAGTAGTAGTGGTGGTGGTAGTAGTAGTAGTAGTAGTAGTAGTAGTAGTGGTAAGAGTATATAAATGGATGTCCCAAAGGATGACTCTAGGCTGCCAATATGAAGCTCTGTCAAAGACCAACTCAATTCTATTGGCTTTAAAGGAGCTCTGAAGGAGGTAACTCTCAACCTACCAACTCTTATTTTATGGTTTCTTTCAGTTTACTAAAGGAGTATGGACAGAATGTATCCACAGTTCATACCAAGAGGATGAAAGTAACAGCTTTCCAAAGTAAACTGGCAGACATTTCTAAATGTAAGTTGGAATTGATGATGGTGATCCAGCAGACCTCAACCTGGAAATCTGGATTGTCATTAAACTCATTCATTTGCCTTTGTTTCAGAGAGAGTTTTCTAAACCAATACCAATCCATTTTTTATGGTTTTCAGGCCATCATCACAGTGAGTGAGTTGAATCATTAGCAGCCAGTAACTCCTGTGCTCAAACCAACTCACAAGAAATACATAACCTGATACATTAATAATAAGTGTGTGGCAATCTGGGAAAAGCTTTCGGATGTTACTGTGGCTAAATATTGGGAAGAAAATGAAAAGTGTGATTTGTTTTTTTCACTTTACATCCAGTGATATGCTTTCATAACTCCTCTTTAAAAATAATATTTTTTCATTTAATTTTCTTAGCCATCCTTTACTAGAGTCATGAGGAGCGGCGCGCCTTGAACAACTTGCCACACCATTCACACCTAGGGGCAATTGAGAATATCCAATTTGCCTAACGTACATGTCTTTGGACTGTAGGAGAAAACTGGAGCACCTGAAGAAAACACACTTTTTTGATTAATTAATTAATTAATTAATTAATTAATGTTTTTTATGCAAGATGTCATTTACCTGAGCTTGGGACCAACATTAAGAGCATAGTGACTTATGTGACACTGGCTTATGGGCAGTGGTGGGCTCTGGGTAAATGATCTGAAGGTTGGGGGTTAAAGCCCCAGTGCCACAAAATTAAGGCCCTTAACCCTCAGTAATATATATATATATACATTTGTTTGTTTATTTATATATTTATTTATTTTTGTGCAGAAAGTTATCCAAGTCTATGTATTGTAAACACAAGTGAGACAAAGCATCTAAGTGACTTTGAGAATGGCTAAACATCTGGATCTATTCATCTCCAAAACGGCAGGTCTTGTGGGGTGTTCCTGGTATGCAGTGGTAAGTACCAAGGTGGTCCAAAAAAGGACAATCGGTGAAGTGTCATGGGTGCCTAGTGTCAGAACACAAAGTGCATTGCAGTTTGCTTTGTATAGGGCTGCTAGCCACAGACCAGTCAGGTGGTCTTAATGTTATGGCTGATTGTAATATAATTTATTATTCTATAAAGAAGCTTAAGACCTAGTGTAAAATATGAATCTGCAGTACAAAGCAGGTTGAGAAGCCATTGTGAGGACAGTGTAAATGTTGAATGGGTCTGCTTGTAATTTTAAGATTAGATAAGATTTTTCCCAACAATTGGTTATGACTAAAGAGTTACAGTTCAGTGATTTTGGCTAGTGATTCTTTCCGTGGTGGTGCCAAATGGCAGCTGGAAGGGAATCTTGTGTTGAATGATTTGCAGAATTGGAAGGACTTCTGACAAGTGGCTTTCTCACCTCTCTTCTCTTTTGTCACACAGACTGTCCTTCACTTGGCTTTCCTTTCTGTTCACTTCTAATAGTCTGGCCTTACATCAGTATAGATTCTCAATTTATTTGAATCTGGGTTTGACCCTAATGAGATATGACTATATTTTTCTAGCTACAGTGTGATTGAATAGTGAAACTCCTCTTTGTCTCACAATTTAATGCCAAGACAGTAGACATAATCATATAAACATGTCATTTTCAAGTAAGTTAAATACATCTGACATAAGCCAGTGGTGTTGAGGAAATTCGAATAGAGATCTGCATGAATCAGAAAGTCTACATTTTAAAGACTTACAATATAGAATTTGAGCAAACCTGGAATTTTTGACTATGTCAAACCCATGTCCATCTCAAATCACATTGGCCTCTGTCAGACCTCAATAGCATCCAGATGTACGGCTGCACGCGCTCAACAAGGGGTATAATGGATTGGTATTCGGCACGCTTCACAACACCCTGAACAAACATGACCCTGGAGTGACCCCTCTCCATACAATTGGACCCTGAGGGTTTCAAATACATCCATTAATCCGTTCCTGATATCCTGGGGCTGACCTGCCTCATTTCAGACTCAATCAGCATCCCATGTACACACCATTACTAAACCCAACACTCTGCTCAGATGATCAAAAGGGTGCTGTAGATATACACCTACAATAACATGCATGTATACAGACAAGAAAGGAAACGGACCTGTAAAGAGCCCTAAAGGGTTTACAGAAATGCTCCAGAATGAAGTCCTGTTCTCACAATAACCATGACACACATAATCAGGGTGTGGGCCAATCCTCTAAAGAGCATTGCACACCCAACAGGCCTTCATTTAGTTTATATTGTGCACAATGTTGCATATCTGTGCATATTTCCCCCTAATGCATTCCCTCTGCACTCTGCTCGAAAGCTCTGGCTTTCAGTTGGAGAAAACACCATGTCCTCGGAAAATCAGCAAAGCTTCCATGTGTTGACTGTGTATGTGTGTGAGAGAAACAGAACATGGGAGACACTCTCATTTATTAAACAGAATAAAGATGTGGATTATGAAATCAGCGCCATGCATGTGCTTGAAGCAAATAGTGCTTTCTTCTTCTGGAAGTATTTGTGATCTGACTTATGCAAAATAAATGCTTAGATGTGTGACCGAAAAATGCCTTTTATATACTGTACTGTAAATCCTTCTCCTTTGTTTTCATTTAATTCTGATCGGATATATTACACAAACGTAAAATAACAACAGACTAATTTTTGTGTGTTGTACAATTTACAAACTTCATCTTCATCTTCATCTTCATCCGCTTATTCCAGGGTCGGGTCGCCGGGGCAGCAGCCTAAGCAGTGAGGTCCAGACGTCCCTCTCCCCAGCCACTTCCTTCAGCTTTTCCGGGGGGGCGCCGAGGCGTTCCCAAACCAGCCGAGAGAAGTGTTCTGGGTCGGCCCCGGGGTCTCTTCCCGGTTGGACATGCCCGAAACACCACATCAGGAAGGCGTTCGGGAGGCATTCTAATTAGATGCCCGGGCCACCTCAACTGGCTCCTCTCATTAAGAAGGAGTAGCGGTTCTACTTCAAGCTCCCGGATGACCGTACTTCTCACTCTATCTCTAAGTGAGAGCCCTGCCACCCTGTGAAGGAAGCTCATTTCAGCCTCTTGTATTATCGATCTTGTTCTTTTGGTCACTACCCAAAGCTTGTGACCATAGGTGAGGGTAGGAATGTCAATCGACTGGTAAATTGAGAGCTTTGGATGGCCTGGACAGCTCGCCAGGCCATCGCAGGGCAGAAATACGCTGAATGCAGTCCAAAGGCCTACTCTTTACAAACGACAGCAATGGTTCTTTTACACACCTCTCACCACAGACAGAGAGACATGGCTGAGCTTTGATAACCCAGTAAGCCCCAACCACAACCTTCGTATCAATAAGCCAGCACCCTACCCCCAGGCCACCACTGCCCCATATTTGAATACTTTGGAAATTAATGATTTATTCAGCTTTACATTCCATCAGTACAGCTGGTTTTACCATATAAGATCGAACGCAGTGCCTTTCCCAGGCACTAAAAATAGAAATGAAATGCAATGAAATGAAAGAAAGTCACATGTGGATTAAAATCACTTCTAAAGGAGCAATGTTTACTCTTCCTAGACATCATTACTGCTTAATCACATTGAAAGGAGTCAAGCTGAAAAACATCTTTTCTCCACACCTGCCAACTCCAACTAGAGTGGAAGTTATTCTACAGCTTTCATTAAATGATCTCGTCAAGGGCCCCAAATTCAAGTAGCATGGAGTGCTCATGTGAAAAAGCACCCTCCTGCCTAATCAGATTGGAGCCTTGGCAGGCAGGCCAGAAGTTCTCACAGGTACTAAAGAGAGTGCAAAACAGCACCTCAGAAACAGCAGGGACTCTTAAGAGTAGGTGGAATACTTGCCAAAAGGCATTCCAATCAACTTAAACAGCCTGCGATTTCCATCTGGCCTTTATAACGTGACCTGAAGTGTAGTGCTATCCAAATACTTAATAAAATAAAATAAAAAAATTTCTATATCAACATGACCACATCATTTTCGGAGGGTTACATTAATATGAGCAGTAGATAACAGGGCTGGACTGGAACCAAAAATCTTCCCTGGAAATTTGCCCACCATGACTGGCACACCATCAGAAAATGCCCATCATTTATCTATCTATCTATTTATCTATCTATCTATCTATCTATCTATCTATCTATCTATCTATCTATCTATTAATTAATTTTTATTTGTTTCTTTGTTTATTTATTTATTTACTTACTTACTTACTTATTTATCTATCCATCCATCTATGTATGTATGTATCTATCTATCTATCTATCTGTCTATCAATTAATTATTTAATTAAGTAATTTTTGTTTGTTTGTTTATTTATTTATTTACTTACTTATTAATATATCCATCTATCTATCTATGTATCTATCTATCTATTAAATAATTAATTAATTATTTTTTGTTTTTTTATTTACTTACTTACTTATTTATGTATCTATCTATCTATCTATCTATCTATCTATCTACGTATCTATTAATTAATTAATTAATTAATTTCTGTTTGTTTGTTTATTTATTTATTTACTTACTTATTTATATATCCATCTATCTATCTATGTATCTATCTATTTATCTATCTGTTTATCTATCTATCTATTAATTAATTAATTTTTATTTGTTTGTTTGTTTATTTATTTAATCACTTACCTACTTATTTATGTATCCATCTATCTATCTATGTATCTATCTATTTATCTATCTGTCTATCTATCTATCTATTAATTAATTAATTTTTATTTGTTTGTTTGTTTATTTATTTAATCACTTACCTACTTATTTATGTATCCATCTATCTATCTATGTATCTATGTATCTATCTATCTATCTATCTATCTATTAATTAATAAATTTTTATTTGTTTGTTTATTTATTTACTTACTTACTTACTTACTTACTTACTTATTTATCTATCCATCTATCTATCTATCTATCTATCTATTTATTTATTTATTTAGATATGGCAGTGAGGGTGCCAACTGCAGATGGAGAGGAGTCAGGTAGAATCAGCAGGTAACATGTTGATGAGTTTCACCTGTGTGTAGTTATCGGCACCAATTTATGTTCACTTTCTCTGTGCTTACCTTCGGTAGATGTGGAAAATTAGGCAGAGGGAACTTATCACACTTTCATGGCCTTAAAATTAGAACCAAGTGGTTCAGATTAGGTGCCATTAGGTTATTTAAGCCTGATATCTAGGGTCGGATGTTCTATTTGCTATCATGCCGAAATCTAGAGAGCCGTCAACGGCCTCCAGAAAAACAGGTTGTGAATGCCTATGGGTCTGGCAAGGGATTTAAAAAGAGCTCTACAGGCGGTACAGTGGAATAGTTGTTAGCACGTTTGCCTTAGAGCAAGAAGGTTCTGGGTTGGATGCCCAGTCTCGGACATTTCTATGTGGAATGTTCTCCATATCTGCGATGACCTGGCGAGTTGTCCAGGGTGTACTCTGCCCTCGCCCAGAGTCGGCTGAGATGGGACCCTAATTAGGATTAAGCGCTTCAGAAAATGAACGATGATGAATGTTCTCCACGTGCTTGCGTGGGTTTCCTTTGGGGACTCCAGTTTAATCCAACAGTCCAAACACATGCACAGGCTAGCTAGCTTTCGAATTGCCCCTAGGTGTGAGTGTGAATGATTGTGTGTGTTGTCCTGCGATGGTATGGCTGTTCAGCGTGTATCCCGCCTTTTCCTAGTGTCGGCTGAGATAGGCTCCACCCTCCCTGTGACTCTAGTAGGGTTAATCGGTCCGGCGAATGAGTGAGTGATGAGGAATTCCAGTGTAAAGGAAATAAATGACCAAGTGGCGTAGGTTTCAAACAACTGCTAATTTGTCCAGGACTGGCCACCTTAGCAAATTTAAATTGTATCACAGGTTTTATGGGTAATTATTGTAAATGTGGGTGTGAAAGTGCATACATCTACCATCTGAAAGAAACTAGACAAATTTGAACTGCATGGGAGGTGTGCCAGGAAAAAGCCTTTGCTTTGAACATTTGAATAAGACGACTTTTTGCCAGGGGACATACAGGCAAAGACCAGAGCTTTTGGAATAATGAGCTCTGGCCACAGCTACAGTACACATGTGAACAGGAGAAGAACCTCATATGAACTGTGAAGAATGGTGATAGATTAAAGTGGTTTGGATTTTTCTTCCTTCGCTGCCTTCCAGATATTGATTCAACTATAAGTTCTACATCGTGGCAAAGAGTGTTTGGCAATAGTAAGAAGCCATCTATTTGAAAGTCGAATTTGAACCAGAGGTGACCCTTTAACAGGATAACGATCGTAAGCACATTAACAATTCCACCAAGGAACGGTTCAAAAAGGTCCTGCAGCAAACATTCCGGTGTTTTTGCATTTTTGTCAGCATCTGCCTCATCTCTTTTCATTACCTACGACTTATCAGCCTTCTTTTCAATTTGGCTCATCCATGTTTGGCACACGATGTGCCTTGTAGGATGGGATCGGTTTCAGTTGAGAAACAAGCCAAACGCAACCCATATCGGATTTCTGTCAGATACCATGTTCAAAGTGCATCACACATGTTTGCGGCACGAATAATAGTTTCACTGAAAGCTAAGTATTATTTGATAAGAGACAGCAATGGTGCAAGCTTGAGGATACCCTGTCTATAAATAAGGCATGGCCTTCATCTATGATGAAGAAAGTGGACTTCATGTGCCTGTTGAAGCAAAGGGCACTCAAAGAGACACACCTCAAGGCCTTAGGGGAAAAAAAAAATAAAAATACTTATGATGTTGATGTGGTACATTGATTACACTGCATATACTGCAAATTATAGCATGTATAGCATTTGGCATTCTGTACTGTTTCTAGCTGATTGTGCCATGCAAAAAAATGCTTAATTTTATTTTAAACAGCTGCCCTGTGCAGTACCAGTGTAAACACGATGATTAAAATGACGGTGTATTTGCGTCAGTGCCACTGTGGTCTAAAGATAGGCACAAGACTGCCTTAATTATTACAAAATATTATTTAAATTAAAATGTATATGCAGATAATTACATTACAATTAATCATTACTAAAATAAATAAATAAACTCTCTAAAGTTAACACTAACATGGACCGACAGTAACCGTAGTTTCCTCATGGAACCTCACCAGGACATGAGTGTTGACGGTTTATGATTTACATATATATATATATATATATTTTTTTTTTTTAATTTCTTTTTTTTTCTTGATATACTGTATTATACCCCAAGAAAAATTTAGCTTCTGCATTAAACCCATCCAAAGTGAGCACACACATATAAGCGGTGGCCGGATAGCAGTTGGGGGTTAGGTGCCTTCCTTATTGGTACTTCAGCCATGAAGGTGGACAAATGGAAGGTGCAGTACTCTCGCCCCGCTACCACACATTTTTCCTGCCTGCTTGGGAATCAAACTGCCTCCAAAGTTTATGATGAAACTGTAATGAGTCATGACCTCAACAATAAGGTGATGTTTGTTTGGATGGTCCAATCCGTTTTTTGGTGTTTTTTTTTTTTTGTTTATTTTTTGGAACATGGTAACAGTCTTAGAGCAAATGTATCAGACATAACACAGGCCAGGCTTTCATTACTCAGAGGCTTTAATCAGCCAGTTCCTGTCCGAAGGCAGGGATGTTTACTGGAAAATAGAAGTTGAGATGAATCTGCACAATCTCCAAACATATTCTGCTTGTTTACTTCCTTATTCGCACAATCAAATTTCCTTTCGTCTGATGAAGAGACCATTTCATTTGGTTAATATCCATGTCTGTAGTTATGTATATATTCAAACATGTATTGAAACAATACAGTAAACCATACGATGCTTCTCATGTGTCAGGTTCGTCTGATCATCTTGTGCTTGACATGACCTAAACATTTGCTATGCAGATGGGTGATCTTAGTAAATGTTTGTGTAAGTTCATGTCCTGAGTGGTTTGATCAGCTGGACGTTATTTACGCCTTTGTTTTTCTAAAGCTTTGCTTCTTACGTTGGAGCTCAAATCGAAACCATGCTGCATCATTAGCAGACTTCCTAAACATTCAGACACATCACCTTCAATTATTATCAGATCCAGAAGAGGGTTTCGTCTTATACCACCCAACCACCCACCACTGTCTCATCAGACAAGTAAATGGGTTCCATCTAGCACAGAAGTCAGGAAAGGACATGATTTGGGTCCAGTTGAGTGCAATTCTTTCCCAAGAAACCACCTTCGAGACATAACAATATGTCTTAATGCATTAAAGCAATGATGATAAATTTATTTTGGTTATCCCTTACACAGAAGGCGGGTCCAAATTCTGTAAGAAAACCATGAGGTCAGCAGTATTTCTCACCAATGTATATATATTCCAAAAAGAAAAAGAAAAAGAGCAGACTTCACTGTATTGTTTGAAAGTGTCTCAGCGGAACACAAGGTCCTTGAAAACATGAAACAAATACAGCCCATCTGAGAGCCATTACCCAGCATGCTTTGCTATCTGTTCCATATGGAAGAAACACTAACAAATGCTCAGCCTGAATCTCTTTGGCTGTTTATCATTACACATTCTGGCAGAATCAGAGTTTCATAAACTGGGAGGAGGCCGAGCCAAAACCTGATGGTCAGAATGCGACAGCCACCTGAGGGGTAAGATAGGAAAGACAGGGCATGAAGCCAACCAATAATGTGTACCATCCCTTTATGGGTGGGAAGCTTGTCAGTGAGCGGTTAGTTGAAGGGGTACAACAGAGTACAAAGGCATTTTATTTAATGGAGTGTCAAACAAATCTGCCACTGGTTCAGGGACAATCGTTCACCCGACTGGACGTGTCTGTATTATCTGAAGCAATACAATCTCCAAATCCAGATGACAGCCCAGTGCTGAAGCAGCTGATATGTATAAATGGATAAAATCGAAAACGCAACCTGATCTAATGTCTTGCAGCATTGGACCCTGTGAAAGTGATTCAAACCACCCGTTCTGTACAGACTCTATACAGTGTACCGGCCAAACCACTAACACAATCAGGGTAGACATTTATTACAGCGCTTGGCATTTATACCAAAGGGGAACTTTACAGGATTAATAAAGCAGACTAAACGGAGTGGGAGAGGTTTTTTATTACTGTCTCTGAAGTTCTAGGCATTAACCAGATAAATGTATAGTACAAAACACCAAAGTAATTAGTTTAAAAAAGATAATTAGTGCCATGGTCGGGTAGTGGTTAGCATGTCCAGCTCACAGCAAGAGGGTCCTGGGTTTGGTGAGAGTGTTTTTGTGTGGAGATTGCATGTTCTTCCTGTGCTTGCATGGATTTCCTCTGGGTTTCCTCCCACAGTCCAAAGACAGGCACATTAGGCTAATAATTGGCTTTTCTGAATTGCCCTTGGTGTGGATGTGAGTGTGAATGGCTGTGTGTATGTGTTGGCCCTGCGATGGTCTGGTGAGCTGTTCATGATGCATGCTGTCATTGCCCAGTGTTGGCTAAGATAGGCTCCAGCCTCCCTGTGAGTGGAACAGCACCACTAGGGTCGTACAAAAACACACAATTTGATAAGAAGTGGGGTTGTGGGATGATGCTAATGAGCTGGGGCAATTGGTGACGGAGACTTGGAGCTTTTCTGGGGACTCAGTTTGTTATTCAGCGGTAAGACAGTTCACATTCAATGGTAAATGTTAAATATAAACAAATTATACTTTTTATTAGTTTCAATTTAATACTGGTAATAGAGGGCAGCATGATGGTCTACTGGTTAGCCCTGCTGCTTTACAGAAAGGTTCTATGCTCGAGCCTTGCAGCTGACTTGGGCCTTTTTGTGTGGAGTTTGCATGTTCCCCCGGTGCATGTGTGGATTTCTTCCGGGTCCCCCGTTTTCCTCCCACAGTCCCAAGGCATGCACATGAGGTCAACTGGCTACTCTAAATTGCCCAGAGGTGTAAATATGAGTGCAAATGGTTGCTAGCAACAGGCTGACGACCTGTTTATCCTGTGCCACCATAAAGTCTCATCCAAAGTCAGCATGGATTGGCTCCAATTTTCCCTGTGACCCTGATGGATAACCACTATACATAATAGATGAATGGATTAGTATGGGCAGCATGATGATGTAGTGTTTAGTCTTCGGGCTGGCGAGGGCATGTCTGTATGGAGTTTGCAAGTTGGCTGTTTCAAATTGCCCCTGGGTGTGAATGTGAGTGTGTTGCCTTGTGATGGTCTGGCGACCTGTTCAGGGTGTACCCTGTCTTTGCAGAGTGTTGGCTAAGATAGGCCTCACTTCATGCGATTAAGTGGTTTGGCAAATGAGTGAGATGAGTGAGTGGATCAGTATACGGTGGCACGGTACAGTAGTAGTTAGCATGTCCGCCTCACAGCAACAAGGTCCTGGGTTTGAGTCCTGGGTTGAGCGAGGGCGTTTCTGTTCTCTGGGTTCTTTCGTGGGTTTCCTCCAGGTACTGTGGATTCCTCTGACAGTCCAAAGACATGCATGTTAGGCTAATTGGCTGCTCCAAATTTCCTGTAGGTGTGAGTGTAAATAGTAATGTGTGCGTTGGCCCTGTGATGGTGTGGCGAGCTGTTCAGAGTGTACCCAGTGTCGGCTGAGATTTTTACTAAAACCTAAAGTAATACACACTTTTTACAATAGGATTTCAGTTCTGATGCACACTCACACCTAGGAGAACAGCCAGTTAGCCCAACATGCATGCCTTTGTACTGTCGGAGGAAAACAGAGTACCTGAAGGAAACCCACGCAAGCATGGGGAGAGAAAGAAAGAAAGACAGAAAAAAAGAAAGAAAGAAAAAAAGACAGAAAGAAAGAAGTAATTAATGTAATTAGTGAAGTGATAAGTCAAAATATCTTGCATTTTAGTGTAGTGTAGTGGTTACAGTTCATTTATGAGAAATTACTGGAATAAGAAGATCAGTGTGTCGGTTATTTTTTGTTGTTTTTGCCATGCAGTTGTAAAGCAGGATGAATTCCAAATGTCACTGGTTTAAAATCCACAACAAACACGAGCAGCTTCGTGAGCTGATGCTTAAATGTGTACATGACATGCACTTGATAAGATATCTGTCACACTGCACGGCATCCTCATTGCTTTATACATTTTCATCTCCTAAAGGAAACCAAGCAGATGTTCAGATGACTGTCAGGAGTGTTTCTTCACAATAACTTCTCCTATTAAAATACACACCATGCCATCATTCATGAGCTGACAGCAATCTCTGAACGCCTGTGAACTCACACGGCAAAGTTTCCTTTAACACATTTAAATACAGTCATTATTACTTCCTACATACTTGTGTGTGTGTGTGTTTGTGTGTGTGCACTAAAAAGCTACAGTAAGACTAAATATCATTATAATGATAGGAAGTTTCCTAATTTTTAACCGATAAATGCAGTTTCTTGAAAACACAAAGAAAAAGCTATTTTATCTACCTCTTTTGTATGGTGCATGTTTGTGTGTGTACACACCTATTTTGTGTCCTTTAGATGATCAGTGTTTTTCAGACATTTTTAGATATCTAAGAGTTCAGACCTTGTGAGGACATTTGGCAGGTGGAAGAGTGTGTGTGTGTGTGTGTGTGTGTGTGTGTGTGAGAGAGAGAGAGAGAAAGAGAGAGTGGAGAGAGAGGGGATTGGAAAGGAAAGAGAGAGAAAGGTAGAGAGTGTGAGAAAAAAGAAGGGAGAGAGAGAGAGAGAGGGAGAGAGAGGGAGAGTGGAGAGAGGGGATTGGAAAGGAAAGAGAGAGAAAGGTAGAGAGTGTGAGAAAGAAGAAGGGAGAGAGAGAGAGAGAGAGAGAGAGAGAATGTGTGTAAGAGAGAGGGAGAGGGAGAGAGAGCTGGAGGGGGGAGACAGAGGGGAAGGGAAAGAGAGAGAGAAAGGTAGAGAGTGTTACCCTATTAATGTTATTATTATTATTTGTTTTGACACCCCATCCCCCCCCTAATGTTCGAACCAATTAGCTTACTTATTGTTAATGTCACTTACCAATGTTTAAAAAATGTTCACACATATTTCTTGAAACGCTTTGGCAATACTGTACATGTATACGGTCATGCTAATAAAGCTAATTAAACTGAAACTGAAGGCAGGAAAGCAAGTGTGTGTGTGTGTGTGTGTGTGTGTGTGTGAGAGAGAGAGAGAGAGAGAGAGAGCGAGAGAGAGAGAGAGAGAGTGTGCGCCTAGGAATGTGAGAGAGAGCGTGTGAGTGTGTGTTTTTTTGTGTGTGTGTGAAAGAGAGACGAAGAGTGAGAGAATGTGTACGTGTCTGTGTGAGAGAGAGAGATAGAGAGAGAGAGAGAGATAGAGAGACACAGAGTGTGTGTCTGTGTGTGTGTGTGTGTGTGTGTGTGTGTGTGTGTGTGTGTGTGTGAGATAGAAAGAGAGCGGGCGAGAAAGAGAGAGAGAGAGAGAGAGTGCGTGTGTATTTGTGTGTTAGAGACAAAGAGAGAGAGAGAGAGTGTGTGTGTGTGTGTGTGTGTGTGCGCGTTTGTGTGTGAAAGAGAGAGAGAGAGTGTCTGTGTGTTTTAGAGAGACAGTGAGAGACAGAGAGAGAGAGAGAGAGAGAGCGAGTGTGTGTGTGTGTGTGTGTGTGTGTGTGTGTGTGTGTGTGTGTGTGTGTGTGTGTG
>JAOUQZ010000014.1:11918770-11928777 GCA_028564935.1 Neosilurus hyrtlii | reverse complement strand
ACAAAGGCACTCTCTCTTGCTCTCTCTCTCTCTCTCTCTTCATCTTTCACACTCACACACACACACACACACACACATCACACACTATGACAAACTCTCAAGGTCGGTTTGCTCGTTACAGCGACCCATGGGACCTTAAAGCTCCTGGACTACTTTAACATTATGCTCTGACACTAAAGGTGAAATTATTAAGCAGCACAAAAAAAAAATAGTCAACACAAGTCATGAGTCCTTCTTGGTTTAGAATCAATTATTTATGTATGTATTTATTTATTTTTAATTTTGCTACACTGTATTAATCCCATAAGGGAAATAATTTTCCCTTACATACACACACACACACACACACACACACACACACACACACATTGGGGCACCCAGAGAGCAGTTGGGGGTTAGGTGCCTTGCTCAAGGGCACTTTAGCCATGAATGTGGAGGAAGGGAAGGTGCAGCTCACTCCCCCACCACCACACATTTTTCCTGCTGGTTCAGGAATCGAACCAACAACCTTTCCATCCCAAACCCACTACTCTAACCATCATGCTATTAGGGATATTTTGTTTGTGTCTTAATGAACGATTGGCTGATTTGTAAAGTCTGTGTTAATAAAGGAACACTTTATCAAACGTATCTGCAGTTTAATTAACATGGGCAAAAATGTAACGTGATTGACTGTGGGGTGGCGCAGTGGTTAGTATGTTTGCCTCTCAGCAAGAAGGTAATTGGTTCGATTCCTGGGTTCGGGATGTTTCTGTGTGGTGTTTGCATGTTCTCCCCATGCTTGGGTGGGTTTCCTCCAGGTACTCCGGTTTCCTCCCAAAGTCTGAAAATATGCACAGTAGGCTGATCGGCTGTTCCAAATCACTCCAAAGTGTGAGTTTAAATGTACGTATGTTGCCCTACGGCCTGGCGAGCTGTTCCGAGTGTACCCCAATAGTCGGCTGAGATGGGCTCCAGCCTCCCCGCGACCAAAATTAGGTTTTAGCGGTTCACAAAATGAATGAATGAATGAATCTCTTTTAAGAAAAGTATATAAGGGACGACGGATTCTAAATGTGTAGCAGGATATTCCGACCCGAGTTCAACAGATACCCTTATATGGGCATTGTAATAATTTTCAGCTGAATAGATTCAGGTTCATGATTCTTGTTCAGTGTAGTAACACAACTATTACACTGGACTTGCGGTGGATAAAGATCAGGTTGGGAAAATGTTCCATTAAACACAGTGATTACTACTGGTGTAATTTGCATGATGCAGGATATAACCCCCGTATGTATATATATATATATATATATATATATATCCCAGGAGAAATCTCTTTCCTCTTGTGTGAACTGAAAAAAAAGAAAGAAAATTATATTAAAGTGTTTGCCTGTTATTAAGCACCCTCCTCCCATTATGTGTGTGAAATTGGATGAAAACTGACAGCATGAGTGCATCTGACAAGCGCTAAAGTGAAGCACTCAGAAAGCCACAGTGCCCTGCCTCGCACACACACACACACACACACACACACACACACACACCAGATAATGGCATTTCATTTGCATAGCAGTGCTCTGATTCCTACACACCAGTGCTGAGGATGATATCTGTTGTGTGCTTATAAAATAATATGAGAAATATCCAGAGAAAACATGACGGAATATGAATTTTTTTGTAGCCTGCGGTACTTTCTGGATGCACACAGCTTCCCTCTTGCCTGTTAAAGCGGAACGAATTCTACTGCTGGAGTATTATTCAAATTGTTTAATACTATTCCCATAATCCTCTTCGTAATGTTGTATTTAAAACTGTAACTGATCACTCAGCACTCACTCATTTGTCAATCCGCTTAATCCTATTAGGGTCACGAGGAGGCTGGCGCCCACCTCAGCCGACTCTAGGCAAAGGGAGGGAACACCCTGAACAGTACGCCGTACCATTGCGGTGCAGCACACACACAACCATTCTCACTCACACTCACATCTAGAAGCAATATGGAACAGCCAATTAACCTAACGTGCATGTATTTGGACAGGGAGAGGAAACTGGTGTACCCAGAGAAAACCCACGCAAGCACCGGGCGAACATGCAAACTCCACACAGAAACGCCCAAGCTTGGGACTCCTACCCCGGATCTTCTCGCTGTCAGGCGGATGTGCTAACCACCGCGCACCGTAACTGATGCTTTAAGTGAGTAGTAAACTGTTTCCAAGAAGATTTATTCGAGATCCAGATGTGGGTACTCCATACATCCCTCTATCTTTTTTTTTTTTTTTTGCTCTGTTCACTTACATGCAGTGTAGCACCACACCACTTGATTTCACTCCGATTCACACTCGGTAAACAAATCAATATGTGTGAGAGCATCCTTTAATTTCATTCTGAAGGATGTTTTTCACTCTCAGAAAGTAAAGTTCATTATTTTATGGCAAAGACAGAGTTTTTTATTATAAGGAATTTATTTTAAAGCTTAATAAAAAAAAATAACATTGAAGACAATCAAATTATGGGGCAGTGGTGGTGGCTCAGTGGTTAAGATGTTAAATTACTGATCTGATTGTCAGGGGTTCAGGCCCCAGTATCATCAAGTCACTGCTGTCCCCCCAGTGCAGCTAACTGGGTTATCAAAGTCCAACCATGTCTCTCAATGTCTGTGGAAAAGAACCATTGCTGTCGTTTGTAAAGAGTAGGCTATTGGGTTGCTGTCAGCGTGTTTCTGTGTGAATGGTTGTTGGTGTGATGGCCTGGCGAGCTGTCCAGGGTGTATACTGTCCTCGCCCAGAGTCGACTGAAATGGGCTCCAGCCTCCCCGCGACCCTAATTAGGATTGAATGGTTCAGAAAATGAATGGATAAATCAGTGGAATTTAAACATTCTTCACAGATATCTATAAGAGAAAATAATCAAATAAAATAAATAAATAATTCACCCGGGCACAGAAAGCGGCACGCTCCTGTTCGTCACGAGAAGGAAAACATGCTAAAGTCTAACCAAACCTTTACATTCACCATGAAGACGCCTTGTTCAGGACTAGATTATTTACCTGTGACTCAAAGATTTGAGAAGAAAACTTTAACAGAATTGATTTAATGGAAAAAAGGGTGAGAAGTAAAACATGCTGCTGCCTGATTCCGAGTTTGATTCACGTTGACTGATTGCAGTGAAAATGCATTGCATCCATTGATATGCACTGATCACTCACTCACTTATTTACCACATTGTTTAATCCTATTAGGGTCGCTGGGAGGCTGCAGCCTATCTCAGCTGACACTGGTACACCCTGAACACACCATTGCAAGGCCAACACATATAACCATTCACAGTCACTGTCAAATCCTGGGGGCAATCTGGAACAACCAGTTAGTCTAATGTTCATGTCTTTGGACTGTTGGAGGAAACCGGAGTGCCTGGAGGAAACTCATGCAAGCACTGGGAGAACATGCAAACTCCACAGAGAAACGCCCTCGCCGAGCCCGGGAATCAAACCCGATACCTTTTTTTTTTGCTGTGAGGCAGACGTGCTAACCACTATAACACAGCTGGAATGAAAAAACTAACACTGCCTGACGTGAATTACAAAAAATACAAAAAATACAAAAACCCACCAGTACTTACAAACCTCGTTTGGTCGGTCTGTACAAAGAAACCTCAGCCCTTGGCTCATCTTTGGCTCAGTCTGTATCAAAGACCTGCATTGCATCCAGTTAAGAAGTATTTTTATTGTACCTTTAGGGGTACCAAGGCTTGTTGCTGGGGCAGCAGCCTCTACGGTACTTAAATGTATTCTTTATGGACTGCTTAGGAGAATATATATACTCGAAAAGGTACACATAGTTACCTCGAGGTCCAGTAATTCATCCTACGGGAAACATTAGTATAGATTTTTCACTGAGGACAGAAATGGCTTCCTGCTTTACCTCAGTGCTTGACAGCGTGAATATAGTGAGCATACAGTAGCTATATAGTGAACAGAAGTCTATTTGGGATTCAGCCTATTTATGATTTCAAGTAAATCTTACTTTAAAATATTTGTGAATACAAGTTAAAGATGGCAGGGTTTGTTTGTTTGTTTGCTTATTTATTTATTTATTTATCTATCTATCTATCTTATTTATTTATTTATTTATTTAAATAACATGAATGCTAGGTAAATGAACAATAGCTAGTACGGTATTGCTAAAAAATTTAGCTCGCCATGTTCATGAACTATTTTTTAATCACAGTTATAGTATTATTTTAAATGCTAAGTGCTAGAACAGGGACACATTATTCATTAAGAAAGGTATGAAGACAGAAACACTTTCGCAGCTATCTGGATGTCAGGGTGCTTGTTATTTCTTGCCAGCTACCTCCGAGTGCATAAGTGATGTCTCATGTCTCCACCTCCCTATGGCCCTATTAAGCAGCACAGCCTGTCCAAACGTCTCTGCTCGAGCCGCCATGGATCTCCCTGCTCTCCCATCACAACCTGAACAAGGTCTGGACAGGGCTAAAAACCTGCCATCCCCCAACTGTCTCAAACAAAACAAGAGCGTCACTATGCAGTATCCAGTAGGCTTCCTGTGCAAGGTGATCTTTTCTGCCAGAGCCAAATCAATATCAACTTTTCATCTCCACCTTGAAAAAAATGACCATCAGCTCGTGGTCATAACATCTACCCAAGGGCATTAAATCCCCATTTGTTAAGATCCTGTGTAATATTTACAGCATGCTGCAATGTATGAGTTCTGCACACATGTCCCATATGGTGGAAGGTGGTTGGGGGGGGGGGGGGGGGGGGGGGGGGGGGGGGGGGGGGGGGGGGGGGGGGGGGGTGACGTTGGTTTAACAGATGGGAGAAGTTGACATGTATAAGTGCCTCCCATAATTTCTTGCTCTTTAAAGATTCCAAGGAGTCTGTTCCTACTCTGCTCCTCACCATAAATGTGAAGTGATGTAGTGGATTTTGGGTTTCACAAAATCTGTGGGAAAGTGCGCATTATTTATTTTATGATTTAGCACCTCTGGGTTTTTATTATTATTATTATTATTATTATTATTATTATTATTATTATTAATATTATTTAATAAAACTTTACAGGGCACATTGCCAAAAAATATTGAGAATAGAAAAAGCTGATATGTGCAGCATATGATGATCAAGGCACCCAAGGTAACAATAAAGAGCAGAATATTTCCTGCAACCTTCACAATTCCTTCCAAAAGCTGAAAAATATCCTCCATCCAGAAACACCCCCGGGATTGTTTGTATGAAACTTTCCGGAGCAAGCTCCTGCTGATGTGGGATCGACTCTTTCTTTCATTGCTTAATGAATTCCAGTTCTGCACAGAAAGCTATTCCAAGATCGATCGTCTTCCACTGAGATGCATGATATTCAGAGAGAGTAGGGACTGTTGACCAAACTTTTTTTTTTTAAGACATCTGGGAAGGATGAAAAGACAAGACAAATCAAGTGGAATAGCTGGAAAACTTAGCAAGCTGTGGAATTTCTACATTTCCTAATTTCACCTTACTGTAGATGAAGCACTTTTACCTGCCAGGACTTACCACAATGAGAGTTGCAAATATCCCACGTGGAAAACGTTGCAAGCTCAAGTCTCTTCTGAGGAAGTATGTCTGAATAAAAACTAGCTTGGGTGAATAGGACGAATAGATTTATTTGTCTTTTCTTTTTTTTTTTTTCCAACAACGACCCTTAAATCAAAAGTCCTACCAAAAAATGTTAAAGAAGAATAAATGTAATGTTTTGAAATGATAAAAAAGAAAAGTTAAAAGTCCTGACCTTCAGCCAATAGAAACTTTGCATGAGCAGTTCATGTGAGGAACCTCATCAACATCCCAAAGATTGCGTTGTTCTTTATGGAGAGGAACTGGGGGGCCGGGGTGGCGTAGTGGTTAGCACATTTGCCTCAACAGCAAGAAATCCCAGGGTTCTCCCCATTTTCCTCCGGGTACTCCGGTTTCCTCCCACAGTCCAAAGACAGGCACATTAGCCAAATTGCCTCGACGTGAGAGTGAGTGTAAATGATTGTGTGTGTGTTTCCCTGAAATGGTCTAGCGAGCTGATTAGGATGTACCCCGCCTTCACCCAGTGTCAGTTAACGTAGGCGCCAGTCTCCCCGCGACGTTGGTAAGATTACGCGGTTTGGCAGGTGAATGAATGAAAAATAGTATTGACACACAACTAGGAAATTAGCTTGTAATGCTACTACATTACCCTGGTGCTAATGTTTTACCTTCACAAGGTTTCCTGGTAAATAAGCCATGGGAACGGACAGCACTTTAAAGCGGTCTTACATTCATGCATGATTTGTCCACCCCCTGGGGAGCACCTTAAAAAAAAAACAGGCCAAAAGTGAACTGTGGGCTGGGACATAGCTTCTTTAATCAGCATATAATCTATTCTAATTTGGCTTGCACCGATAACCCCCATCACCCCGGGACTGGGGAAAAAAACACTATACACACCAAACAAGTGGGCTTTCACACAGCCTGCTCCTATTTATCTCCCTGAAAAGGTTTCTTATAATTGGAGGCCCCTCACTTTATTAAGCGGGAGAAAGGATATGTAGTCTATAGGAAACGTGGCCCCGCAGTCGGATGTCGAGTTAATGAAGTGCCTGGCTCGGAGGCGATGCAAGCAGATAAAAGACGAATAACTCGATTACGCTGACGTTTACGCTTGATTCGCTCTTGAAGTTCCTCATCGATAGTAATATTGACCGCAGACTTGCGTCGGAACAAAAGGCGAGCTTTTTTCCGTCACCACGTTAAGGCTTCTCATCTTACTCCTCGGAGAATCCCATGGAGAGGAGGATATGGTTTGATAAACTGTAGTATCCAAGTGCCCTCTTTCTCTATGTTTCTGCTTCCCTCATAAATGTCATCCCCCTCTTTCTACACATTAATCTCCATGAGGCCAAACTGATTTTTCTGGGGCTGTTGGCTCGGACCCCACTGGAGTACAGGATGGCAGGTTTTGAAGATTTGTGTGCATGCATATGTGTGCATGTTTGTGTGTGTGTGTGTGTGTGTGTGTGTGTGTGTGTGTGAGAGAGAGGGTGGTGGTGGTGGTGTGTAGAGACCATTCTTCATACAGAAGAGACTCCAGCAGCAGGGGTATGAGTGGGAAAATATGAGGGGTATTATGAAGGCGGTCAGTCAAAGGCAGACCCAGAGGAAGCATGGATGCCGACCAACACAAAGAACAGAATTGCAACACTGTGTGACAAGACAGCAACCACATGAGGGGAGAAAACAAATTAAATGGGTGCGTATGTGTTTATTTGTGCATCACAGCATCACGCACTGCTGTGATATAAATAACAACCAGCAGAACCATTTGTGCTCCAACATTTGATATCTTATAAACAGGAACAAATGAGCGCATTTGATGCTCAGGAAAAACAATCTGACATCACTGTCCAAACACTCCATTGAATACCGGCGTACATCATGCCAGGAACTGTGTGAAACTGCTGGAGTGTGAAGGGGGGGTGGACGTCGAGGCCAGGCTCGTGTTGCACTTGAGTGCTGAAGTTGAATCGAAGCATAATTGGGATTCGTTCCTTTGACACTCTTCTATAGATACTTGCGTAACATCTGATGACCTCGACGGCACACACCCAAAATGAAATCCATGGATCTCATTGGCTGAGGGCTTAAAACAGAAGATCATGACCTTTGGCTGAGAAACGAGTTTCAAATGCCACAGTGATTTTTCCTTGATGCTAAGTTTAAGGCGGCTTGTGCTGGATTACAAGACTTTATTTTGAGTGCAAGATGAAACAACAACAGCAAGTCCAGTTTGTAATTAAAGAAGCCTAAAAGTGTTGCGTCAGAAAAAAAATATCTGTATTTATACAAGCTGAGCATGGATAATCACCTCGCTGCCCCTAATTTGGTGCAAAAGAAAAAATTGCCAACACATCTATTCAGGCCTTTGTGTCAGATCTATTCATAAATTAATTAAAATGTGAGATGAATGATTATAGCTTACATGTCAATATATAGCCTCAAAACCTCCATTACTTTTTAGAAGGTGAAATGAATGGCTAAATCCTTTAGCAACAGCGTGTCCATAGCAACAGCAGAACCATCTCGTCTCCTAATAAATGAGGGGTCAGAACACTATTTATCTGTCACTTTTACTGTCGGTGCAACTGTGACTGTATGAGCGATGCTCCTGATCATACAGAAAAGGCTGAGGAGAAAAAAAACTTTGAAAGTTTCTCCGGGTCTGTGTTCACCGCGAACCCTGTCACAGGTTCCCCGTTTGCCGTGTCTCTCTCTCTCTCTCTCTCTCTCTCTCTTTAGCTGTGTATTTCTTTTTCACCATTTCAATACCTTTCTGGACAAAAAAAAGTTTAAGTACCAAAAAGGCCAAATCTTGTGAAAAATGATGAGGCTATAAACCTCTACAGCACCCCCCCCTTCTCCTTCTCACCCTCTATCTCTCTCTTTCCTCCCTGCTCTTTCTTACTCTCTTTCTTTCCCTCTCTATCTCTTTCTCTCTCTCTCTCTCTCTCTCTGTTTCTTGTTCTCTCTCTTTCTCTCTTTCTCTGTCTCTTTCTCACTCTCTTTCTTTCTCTTTCTCCATCTCTCTTTCTCTCTTGGTTTCTTGTTCTCTCTCTGTTTTTCTCTCTCATTCTGTTTCTTGTTCTCTCACTCTCTTTCTCTGTCTCTTTCTCACACTCTCTCTCTTTCTCTCTATTTCCCTCTTTCTGTCTCTCTCTCTCCCTCTCTCTCCCCCTCACTCTCTTCACTCTTTCTTTAATGCTCTCTTTCTCATTCTCTCTCTCTCATTTTCTCTCTCTCCCTCTCTCTCGCTCTCTCTCTCTCTCTTTCTCTCTATTTCACTCGTTCTTTAATGATCTCTTTCTCATTGTCTCTCTTTCTCATTTTCTCTCTCTCTCTCTCTCTCTCTCTCTCTCGTTCTCCAAGATTTCAGTGGTTAAAGAAATGACTCCAAAGCTGAGATGCTGAAACCATTACTTACATACAGTAGTACAGGCACAAATCTGGTGGAGATCCAAAATGATCTGAAAATTACTGTCTTTTGTGGCTTAATAACAAAAGGGGCATATTATAGTTCTACTTGTAGCCAGCCAACCCCCCCCCCCCCCCCCCCCCCCCCCCCCCCCCCCCCCCCCCACACACACACACACACACACACACAAACACCACATTTCTTTTTCTGATCTGCTGTATCCTTTTTCGGGAAGCCTATCCCAGCCGACTCCAGACGAAAGGTGGGGTACACCCCTAACAGCTTGCCAGACAATTCTGGAGCCAATAAACACACACACACACACACACACACACACACACACAAAATTTACACCTAGGAGCAAACAAGAATATCTAGTTAGCCTAATGTGCACGTCCTTGGACTAGGGGAGGAAACCAGGGAACCCAGTGGGATCCCATGCAAGCATAGAGACAACATGCAAACTCCACACCTTCTTGCTGTGAGGTGGACGTGTACACTAGGTGTACAGTGGGTACAAGTGTGAACTATAACCGTGCCACCCTTATAATATTTGCATTTTGTTATTCAGAGCTCAATACAAATATGAAATGATGAAAACATGGACTAAGATGACAGATAAGTGGAGCTGCATACCCTTGCAGAGCTGTTATCCTGATTTAAAAACGGAGATAAATGGTGTCAAAGCTGCGTACTCGGTTGGATTCTTGCCATGCCCTTCATTCCTGCCTGTAAACACGTGTCTTCAGCCAAAACCGTTTTTTTATTTTAATTTCACACATCTGGCAACCAGTTATTTAATTACATTCTTTAAATAATTCCCCAGACATTTCTCATTGGCTAATTGGGCAGAAAAATCTCAGAATAAGTTGATTGCCTTGACCATAAAAAAAAAAACTAGAGGGCAGTGGTGGCCTGGTGGTAAGGTGCTGGGTTACTGATCCCAAGGTCGGGGGGTTCAAGCCCCACTATCAACGGGTTCTCACTGCTGTCCTCCCAGTGCAGCTAACTGGGTTATCAAATGCCGGC
>JAOUQZ010000014.1:11874783-11889139 GCA_028564935.1 Neosilurus hyrtlii | reverse complement strand
TATATATATATAAGGTGGCATAGTGGTTATCATTCCCACCTCGCAGCAAGAAGGTCCTGGGTTTCGATGCTCGGGGGTTTCTGTGTGGAGTTTATATGTTCTCTCATGTTGTCCCTGTGTTTGCATGGGTTACCTCTGGGTACTCTGGTTTCCTCCCACAGTTCTCCATTGACCCTAAGTGTGAGTGTGACTGTGTATGGCTGTGTGTGCTGCTTTGCAATGGTCTGGCAAGCTGTTCAGGGTGTACCCCGCCTTCACCCAGTATCAAGTGAGATATGCACCAGCCTCCCCACGACTCTCATACAGTGAACAAGTATGTAAACATGAGTGTGTGTGTGTGTGTGTTAGTGTGTGTGTGTGTGTGTGTGTATATATATATATATACGATCTTGAGTCGATTTTCCGTAAAACAGTGCTCGATACGTCGATATATATATATATTCATATAGTCGATATATATATATAATTCATCTTCGATCTTCGGGAGTGGAAAATAACCTTTTTGGCATATTATAATTTACATTATCCTATACTATTAAATAATTTAATTCCATAATGTGTTGCTTTTCAGGCAGATATGATTAGCATGGAGCTAGCCAGTTAGCAAAAGCCCTGTAGTCCAAAAAAGTCCAAAAAGAGAAGAAGAAATACATTCTTACTATCAAATAGTCTAATTCAATATCTTGTTGCTTTTCATGGAATTGATCCAGACTGATAAACAGGCACTAAGATTATGTGCACTAGCATTATGTCACTTCTGGTTTTTGAAAAAGTCACGTATGGTGAAAAGAAACTGTCTAATTTAAAAAAAAAAAAAAAAATTTCAATCATAAAATACACGGCCCGGACAAAACAAAAAGTAACAAACTCTAATATTTTCACTATGTGTGTTTAGCCTTGATCTTAGCATGTATTTTCCATGGCATTGGTGCTCCAGTTGGTCCAGTCGAGACTCAGCAGCATTAACACAGTAATAAAATGAAGTCGGCTGATGATCTGAATGTACTGAATGAGCAGGTTACCACATCAATGGACTTTTTCTTTCCTGATGGCACGGATATAAAATGGGGACTCAAATAATGAAAGAGAGGTTCAGGGAGCACGAGGAATCATTTTCACATGTTTATTGGCACCTCAGAGTCCCGACCCTACTGAAAGTTTCCGGGATGTGCTGGAGAAGACTTTATGGAGTGGGTCAGTTTTTCCCTTGTCAGTTGAAGACGTCAGTGAGAAATAAAACAACACTGGATGGCAATAAATGTTATGTTGCTTAAGGTTGTTGAAAAAATGGCAAAACGATTACATGCTGTAAGTAAGAATGAAGGCGGAACAACAACTTATTCGAGTGTGCGACTTTTTTTGAGCAGGCATTGTATATTAGCTTAGTCACAGAGTGTAAGATGCTTTCCTGAGAAATTAATTAAAGTGCTGTAATTAACAACACGCTTTTAACAGCATAAAAGCACATGAAGATAGAGATCCACCTAAAGGTGGCACCTTTTCCTCTCTGAGTATCAAACAGAAAGGGTCAGCTATAAATAGAACCACTGCAACAGCAGTCGCAACCTCTCTCTCTCTCTCTCTCTCTCTCTCTCTCTCTCTCTCACTCTGTTGTAAAAAATGAAGGAAAGTGAGAAGAAAGTGGGATAATTTGTCACACTATCATGCCTGACATGCAGGTAGCAGGCCATTACATAGCAGAACCTAGAAAAAATGCAGTTAACTGATTTATCAACTTTCTTTTTTTAAACATAGCCAGACGTGTTCGTGTAAACAATAGTTTAGCATCTGGACATCGGTTCTTTATCTAGTGACCAGTTGTGTGAAGATCAGAAAAGGTGAGCGTACCGTAGAAAGGAGGTTCCGTTGCTCGCGGATGACGGCACAGCAGCCCAGGAAGCCTGTGACCATGACCAGGCCACCAGCCAGCAGGAGGATGTAAGCCGACACAGCGAATGTGCTAGAGGCAAGCAAGCTCAAGTACTCTCCTTTATCAACCAGAGTCCAGATCCCTACCCCCATCACAACCCCACCACCCATCTGAGAGAGAGAGAGAGATCCTAATTAGCAAGAAAAAGTGGTCTGTCCATCAGATTATTAAATTTCATGCAAAAAAGGAGGATATCACAACCAGATTTCTCACCTTACAGTCAAAAATTAATGAACATTCAGAATATTCATAATATGCTTGTCATTAATCCCAAGCATTACTGAGTCATTTCTGTTACTTAAACTACAGATTCACCATTTATCATGATTAACGATGTAAGAAACTCACTCGCTCACTCATTTGCTGAACCGATTAACCCTACTACGGGTCACAAGGAGGCCAGAGCCTATCTCAGCCGCCACTGAGCGAAGACAGCGTACACCCTGAACAGTTCACCAGAACATTGCAGGGCTAACACACACACAATCATTCACACTCCCACCTAGCCTACTGTTCATGCCTTCGGACTGTGGGAGAAAACCAGAGTACCTGGAGGAAACCCACACATACACGGGGAGAACATGCAAACTCCACACAGCTATGACCGAGCCGGGGAGTGAAACCCAGGATCTTCTTGCTGTGAGGTGGTCGTGTTGACCACGACGCCACTGTGCTGTCCAGGTATTATAAACTAAACTACAGTATACAGTAGAACATTTTTTCCCATTACACTTACAGCTCAATCAATTACACAAACAATACAAACCTTTAAGTGTTTTAATCAACACCTTTTGACCAGATCAGAACAAAGACCTTAACAGCGGTGCAGTAAAATTAATTTTATCAATTAAGCCCCTGAAGTTTTTATAATAATAGAATTATTCTACACACGCTTTTCTTTATTTACAAAAATGTTATTTTTTACCCTATGTGTGTGGTAGGTGCATAATAAAATATATTTAAAAGTTAGATATTTAAAGGATTTTTTGGGCCTAGTTGTACTGAATAGGAAGAAAACATTCCTGCGATATAAAAAAAAATGCAAACAGAAACCTAAACTGAAGGTGAGTAGGTAAGTAAGTACTATAAGTTTTGTAAGCATGTGCAAGAATGTGTAAGCATGTGCAAGCATGTGTAAGCATGTGCAAGCAAGTGTAAGCATGTGCAAGAATGTGCAAGAATGTGTAAGAATGTGTAAGAATGTGCAAGCAAGTGTAAGCATGTGCAAGAATGTGTAAGAATGTGTAAGCATGTGTAAGAATGTGTAAGCATGTGTAAGCATGTGCAAGAATGTGTAAGAATGTGTAAGCATGTGTAAGAATGTGTAAGAATGTGTAAGCATGTGTAAGAATGTGTAAGAATGTGTAAGCATGTGTAAGCATGTACAAGCAAGTGTAAGCATGTGCAAGAATGTGTAAGCAAGTGTAAGAATGTGTAAGCATGTGTAAGCATGTGCAAGAATGTGTAAGAATGTGTAAGCATGTGTAAGCATGTGTAAGCATGTGCAAGAATGTGTAAGAATGTGTAAGCATGTGTAAGAATGTGTAAGAATGTGTAAGCATGTGTAAGCATGTGTAAGCAAGTGTAAGCAAGTGTAAGAATGTGCAAGCATGTGTAAGAATGTGCAAGCATGTGTAAGAATGTGCAAGCATGTGTAAGAATGTGCAAGCATGTGTAAGAATGTGCAAGCATGTGTAAGAATGTGTAAGCATGTGTAAGAATGTGCAAGCAGGTGCACATGCCCCCTCCATGACATGCAACGCCTCCAAGCGCCTCAAGTGTAATTGGGGTGCAGCCTAACATACTTGGAGGAAAAGCCCTACTGTACTGTTACCAGTCTGAGTCGGTACTTCAGTGATAGCATCACATGAAACATAAAAAAACAAAAAAAAAGGCCCAATTTTTCTCCACACATTGAAACCAATACTGCAGAAAAATTTCACTTTTTTTTTCGCAGGATGCATCCGAATTATTTTGGGTGTCTATGTGGTGTGTTTCGGGCAGGGATTGCTCTTTCAATTGCTCTTTACAGTTTATCCAAAATATTTCATCCGAAATGTGAACCATTAAATTTGTCCCAGTTTCAGATAATGACCCACATGATATCAAAGGCCTAATAAAGCTGTTAAAACAGTTTAGAAATCCACAGCGTGATTCGACCATGCGCTTCTATTCTTTCTGTCGAGATCCATCCCTTATCTCCCATGTAATCTGAGGAAGTTCCAGTGAACTTTCCCACATTCCAGCTTTTTAATCCCTCTCCTTCTATGTCCAAACAAAAGCCAAAGCAGACTCAGACACACCCTCCGGGGACTTCTGCCTGATGAGCTACTCCACATACCACGCTGCCCACTTCACTGTAACAATCAGCTTTGTTTCAGACAAAAAAAAAGGATTCCTATAGCCTCAAAAGAGGATCCGAGACAAAATATCAAATGTACTTAACAATAATAACAGCAGCTTTAAAGTAAGGTTTATATTAATGTTCTCAATTGAATATGTTATTGTTTCTATAGTAACAGCTCAAGGCTGTTTTACAGGGAGTGAGAAACACTCAGTATATCGAATCATAAAAGGATGTAAAACATGTTGATACTGAACATATAAATCAATGTTAATATGGTGAAGCTTTCGCTAAGATGATGTTGATTAAACATAAGGCCAGCGGAATTAGTTTCTCTTCCGCCTCTTCCGTTTCTGAGCAATTTCCATCTTCCATCATCTGAATGAAAGTAGTTCAGCTCGGAACATGAAGAAAGGCGTGAGGGACTTCGGTCAGCCTTCAACACCGTGCCAGCTCTTATACTGAGGATCAGATTATCATCATGAAATGAAAATAGAATCTGATCAAAAGATAATCAAGAACGGGATTACACAAGCCCTGAAATTCAGCAGTTTTTTTTTATATGGGAACTGGACTGACATTGTATCCCACCTTTCAGTATCAGGTAAAACCTGAACAGAATACAACAGCATCTAAGAACAGGACAGCTCAATGTGCCCTATCAGTACAAGACTATACAGCCTATCAGAATATACATGATGATTTTATAATACACTTCACCCTCGATTTCCCGTGCACCTATTTCCCGGACTTCAGATTTCCGGACATTGTATGGTATTGCCGGACAAATGCTCATACAAGTCCGGGAATTGGTGATGGAAGTCTGGGTCAGTGATGATTTTCAAACTTCCCTTCTGTCCTGCCTGTTCCCGTCTGAGTGGATGTATGAAAATGAAGCAGCAGATGGGCACGAAATAATGTTCGATGAACATATAGTGGTATCGGTGACGGGACAGCTGAGTGAAAGTGAAAGTGAGAACAGTGACGACGAGCCGGAACGCACATTTAAAATGAATGTGATAAAAGAAGGTGCTGATTCGCTCCTTAGGTTTGTGGAAATGCAATATTGTGTATTGAGTGTCGGATAAGTGTGTAAAAGTCCGGGACTGCTGCTGAATAATGGTGATTGCTGGACAGATTATGATTAATGTCCGGAAAAGGGCAGGGACCCCGGTCATTAGCGATTCCGGACTTTTGAGGTTCCCGGACAGCCTATCCCCCAATAATCTGGGAAATCAAGGGTGAAGGGTAGGTACAATTACCGAAAAACAAAAAAGCAGCCATGCACTTGTACATGTATGGAAACACACCGCCAATACATCTTCGTTCTGAATCCAAGAAGCAATCGCGACAGCAAGGTTCACAGCAGACAGAGGTGCCAATCTTATACGCGGAAGGGCGGTCAATCGACGATGACCCTGTCGGTGTTCGTTTATTTCCAGATTGTTTGGTTTGGCGTGCTGATTAAACGGAAATAGGTTGTCAGCAGGACCGGTGAAGTTGTTGACGTGGGTTTTTGATATGTAAGGAGCGACAAACTTTTTTCATGTGGAGCGAAATCATACATGGGCGGTGACGAGAAACTACAAAACTAACTTCGCTGGCCTTAATGGAAGGAGTCTCTAGTGTCAGTGAGTTTTCTAACACAGGGAAGTGGTCTTGAGCTACCTGGTTTCTCTATAAAACAACAAGCTTCGTTATTCATTGTATCTATACTAACTTAAATTTTTTAAATACTGTGCTTGATTTCTGAGGAGGAAAAAATCCTGTTCTAAGGAGTAGGTTACATTAAAGGAGCAGTGTCATGATTTTTACCCAGAGTCACCTGCTAAAAAACAAGTAAGGTACTAAACAGCCTTTCAAACTTGCAAATAAAAACTAACATAGAGCAGGTGGATATGGATTCCAATATGGACTTTTTGAGATCTTGTTGGGATGAACAAACACGGCTGCAAAATCCTAGTACAGGGGTGTCAAACTTATTGAGGGCCACAAAACAAATTTTTTAGTTCATTGAGGGCCGAATAAACACTGAACATCTCTTCATTCACTCATTTGCTGAACCGTTTAAACATACTAGTGTCGCAGGAAGGCTGGAGTCTATCTCAGCTGACACTGGATGAAGGCAGGGTTCACCCTGAACAGATCATTAGAGCATCGTAGAGCCAACACACACACACAACTGTTCATACTCATAAATACAGGCAATTTGGAACAGCCAATTAGCCTAATGTGCATGTCATTGAACTATGGGAGGAAACCCTAGTACCCAGAGGAAACCCATGCAAGCCCGGAAGCACATGCAAACTCCACTTCGTGCTGTGAGACAGATGTGCTAACCGCTACACCTCCATGCCGCCCAGAACTATTCAATAAGATGAATATGATTAGTTGAATCATTTGTGGCGGCACGTGGCGCAGTAGTTAGCACATTCACCTCAAAACAAGATGGTCCGGGGTTCGATTCCCAGGCTCAGGGCGTTTCTGTGTGGAGTTTGCATGCTCTCCTTGTGCATGTAATGGTTTCTTCCCCCTGCCCAAAAGTATGCACAGTATGCACAGTAATTTCCCCTAGGAGTGAGTGTGAATGGTTTTATGTGTTTTGGCCCTCTAACGCTCTAGCGAGCTGTTCAGGGTCTACCCTGCCGTCACCCATATTCGGCTGAGATGCCTCCCCGCGACACTAATTATGATTAAGCCGCTTACAAAATGAATGATGAATGAATAAATTAATCATTCAACTTCTTTCCCTTTATTCCCTTTTCATTCCTGACAACACATGCTAGCGACATGTTAGCTTCCAATCTTTCCTGAGTCTTGAATGACTGGCTGCTTACTTGAAATAGGTTGCTGCAGCCTAAACAATGAATGATGTATTACATTTTATGGTAATGGTTGATGCCAATAATGTATGATAATCATATTCTTTAAAACCTCTCGTGGGCAATAAAAAAAAGTGCGGGCTGGATTTGTCACGCAGGCCTTGAATTTGACATCTGTGTCCTAGTAAATTGCTTGCATTAACCAAATGTATGTCTGTTAGCCTTCATAAACCAAATTTACATGCATGTAACCGCTACAGTAATTAATATAACTATTACGACACTTATGAAATCAGGACCCAGATATGGTGATAATATCGAAGCGGGTGAACCCTGGTGATTTCCATCCCCATACACCACAAAGCTCCTCGCAAATGACATCTAATTTCATTGCCTGTGTGTAGCAGCTCAGTTCTTGCTTGCGAATTTCTCCAAAGTCTGTTCTTGATGCTGTTAGATTTCACGGAGGATTAGCGTCAGCCGACAGATATATTTGTGTGACAGTGACAGGGAATCAGTACAGCGGAATCGTACACACTTGTATATGTTTACAAATCATATCAGACTTGGCTTTTTTCCGCAGCTTTTAAAATCCCTCACAAACCAGTATGACTCTAGAGGGTGCTGTCCCAGTTCAGGAGCTGCTGCGCTGCCTGATCAGAAATGAGAGATACGCAATGGCAGGCAGTGAGGAACTGAGAGCTGAGAGGTGGTGGGAAAATAAAAGACTGACTTGTATGCCTGCCCCCACATCGCTACTGACAATGACTCACACACACACACACACACACACGCTCAAACTTCCTCCCTTTCACTTTATAAGTGATTTCTGTTATAGCCCCGGGCTTTGTGAAACATTAGGGCTTGACTCAGCTCTATTATTAAATACTCGCTGTTTAAGAATACCACACACACACACAGACACACGCACACACACACACAACCCACCTGAGACTCACCAACATCGATTTGATGTTATGCAGTCTTTACTTCCACCCTCTTTGTGTCTAGTTTTAGCCCACAGATCAAAAACCCACATTTTCTTTTCCCCCCTTCCACCAAAATGCATAAAAGAGACAGCACACTCGCTCCAGACTCACCCAGAACAGGAAGTTGAAGACGAAGAGTAGGTACTTGAGACAGACTGTCACCCAGTCATCCTGCTCATCCTTATACACAGTCCCCATCTTTCCTGCTGAACAAAAGCCACAAAAACAGTACAATAAAGCTAGGTTAAAAAAACAGCCACAAATATTGCTCAAAATTGACATTAGGGTTAGAAATGAGAATTGCTCAGCAGATCTGGGTGCAAACGGCATCATTTCATCATTTTATAGTCAGTCAGTCATCCTCTTCTGCTTGATCAGGGCTCGGATTGCGGGGCAGCAGCCTAAGCAGTGAGGTCCAGCCATCCCTCTCTCCAGCGTGGGGGGGGGTTCCCCAGACCAGCTGATAGACATAGACCCTCCAGCGTGTTCTGGGTCGACCCCAGGGACTCTTCCCGGCTGGACATGCCCGAAACACCACACCAGGTAGGCATTCGGGAGGCGTTCTACTCAGATGGCCTATCCAACTCAACTGCCTCCTCTCAACACGGAGCAGTGGTTCTATCCGGGATGACCAAGATTCCCACCCTATCTCTGAGGCACAGCCCTTCCACCCTGCGAAGGAAGCTCATTTCAGCCGCATGTACTCGCGATCTTGTTCTTTCGGTCACTACCCAAAGCTTGTGACCATAGGTGAGGGTAGGAACATAGATCAACTGGTAAATTGAGAGCTTTGCCTTCCGGCTCAGCTCTCTTTTCACCACGACGGACCGTTACATGCTCCACTTTACAGCAGAGGCTGCACCGATCCACCTGTCGATCTCCCGCTCCATCTTTCCCTCACTCGTGAACAAGACCCCAAGATACTTGAACTCCTCCACTTGGGGCAAGACCTCATTCCAGACCCAGAGGTGGCATTCCACCCTTTTCCGACTGAGAACCACGGCCTCAGACTAGGAGGTGCTGATTCTCATCCTGGTTGCTTCATTCTAAGCTATGAATCACTCCAATGAGAGCTGGAAGTCCCAGCTTGGTGAAGCCAAAAGGACAACGTCATCTGCAAAAAGCAAAGACGAGATCTTATGGCCACCAGACCAGAACCCCTCAACGCCTTGGCTGTGCCTAGAAATTCTATCCATAAAAATTATAAATAGAACCGGACAGAATATCACTCTTATATTTAATAGAAATTTTACGTACATACCTACGTCGTGTAGCATTTAGCACTCGCGACTCTTGGCATGAAGGTTCTAATGTCTTTCTAAATGTTAATGTCAGCTGTGTTTAAACACTCATTTGGGTGTTATGTAGTCACGGGGATTGCAACTTTAATAACGTGACATTTTGTGACAATTACTATGCATCCATTATTACCTTTCATGTGAGCTACGTGGAAGGTACAGTGACATGCTGGTTTTTATTCTGCAGGAAATTGTGTGTCTGTACAGAGTCCACGGTCCTAGTAAGTTATAACCTTTAGTGTTAGCTATATATCCTTCATGTTATTATTACCAGACACCTGAAAGCTTACAGAAATTGTACTAAAGTAAAGTAATATTACGATCATCATTACATTTACATAGACAGGAACTTTGTAATAGGTCTAACTCCGGGATCTAATAAAATAGATATTAGCTAATCTAAATCTAGATAATTAGAAGTTCAACTTCGTCTTCAAGTTAGACATATGTGTGTCCAAAAACCCATAACATGTGAAAGGTCAGTGAATGCGTGTGTTCGCTCCGACTGTCATTTATTTATGCTCGTTAACCAGATCTGCAAAATGTCAAATTTCCTTGTAGTCCTTTGGGCGGGCACTCTTCACATTTTGGTAAACAAAATTTTCACTCAACAAATTTTCATCCCAGTCACATTCCGCGAGTTGACATCTGAAGATGCGGAAGTTCAAGGGAGACAAAATGCAGACACCTCAGAAGAAGCAGCAATCCTTCAGGCAAAGATGCGTCGCCTTCACCTTCACCTCAACAAGCAGCTTCAAGAAGCCTCCGGATCCAGGTCTCCCAGTCCCAACTCTTCACAAGCCTTCAACAGAACATGACTTTCTAACTCCATTCAATGTCTTAATTAACTCAAATGAACTCGCTTGGGGTTGACTATTAATTCCGGTAACTAACAGCTACCTCTAGCTATCCACAACAGTTTTCGACAAATGGAACGAACAACGACATACGGGAACTTATTAAAATGAATGACAACAAATTTGAATTCAAAACAATGTCAAAATGAACTTCAGTGTATGGCAGCCAAACATTTTCCAGACACTGGGCCAACTGATTGTAGCGTGAAGGGCACTTTAGGGGGTGATCACACTAAAGGTGCGATAGAAAATCGTCTGACGCCGATAGATTTTTTTTGTGATTGTTTTGCGAATTTTGAAATTCAAGCTGTTTTGCAACTCCACATGCAAGCAAATATTCTGCATCTTAAATATGAACATCGCGCGAATCTCCCATCGTAAATCAGTCATGTTTTTTCGCATTTTGTTCTCAAACCTTTCGCTTTTTATTTTTTACTTTTTATTAGCGTGAATGCTGATAAAATATATGGAATGAGGCAGATGCCATCCTCCGACTTTCCGTGTGGAAGTTTTCAACTTTCCGCTTTTCCTTGCTAACAAAAAACTAATAATTTGCAAACAATTGACATCTTTGTGACCTTCTCACGAAATGTGTTCTCACAACTGTTTGAGACAGTTTGGGACTACTCCGTGTCAGAACCTCGTTTGGTTTGCAGCGTTTGAAATGTTTTGCGATGAGTTCACGAATCAGGTGACCAAAATGCGATGCTGCGAATGGCACGAAACAAATTTGAGAATGAAGAGCTACAGCCGTGAACTACAGCCGATTGCATCAGTCGCTTTTCTATCACACCCTTTATTGTGATCATCCCTTAAGGAAACCACTCCATGGCAATACTGCCCCAGCTGTGTCTGCCAAACAAAAAGGGAGAAGAGAGGAGAAGTAAACTCTTTATACACAACCCATAGCGGTAGAAAAATCAGTCTCCACTCCACCACTCTCTCAAATTTCTCTCAAGAGCACCAACACAACCCAGTAAGGTTACCACTCCAGTACCAGTGAATGCATTACCACTAAAACCAGTTTGTTATGTAACCAGTTTTTTATGTGACAGAAATAAAGGACAGAATTTAATTTTACGAGGAGTATAAACTCTGCTATCCCGTCAGGCGCGGTGGTGTTAGATATTTCGGTAGCCAGGAGTTATAAGCCGTGGGATGCTACGCTACCTGAAACATCCCTAATGCGGTCTGTTATTTTTCCCCGTGTACAGTTTTTATTAAAACTGATTGAACAATGCAGCTGGGACGTTACCTAAACTAGAATTAAGCAATCAGCTGCTTTGCGCCAACCCCTATTGTTAAAAGTACGACATAAATAAAAATGTATTAAATTAGACTGAATTGGACAATTAATACAGTTCTGGCAAAACATTTTTACAGACACAAAAGGAAGTCATTACAAAAACAACTGCACCAAGAGGATAATTACTGGAGTGAGGTTTTTTACCAAAGAGGAAGCAGTCAAACAGCTTGCTTCTGTGACATGTTGATTAGCTGTGGCCCACGAATTGCCCGGGTATACAAGTGGTACAGACTAGCTGAGTGCCGAGCTTGGAATGTGTCAAAACAACAGGCAAATAATGGTGCCTGAAATAAGCATGTTTGGGAAGAACCGGTCAAAAATATCCACCAAAATACAAAAAAAAAAAAAAATTTAAAAAAGCACCTAAATCCACACTGCTGTCAGGAAGTATGGGTAGACTTCTATAAGATGGTGCTGGCCTCGTGTTTTCTTATAGTCAGGGTTTTTTTGTTTGTTAGTTTTTTTTTTTTTCAGTCCAGGACGTGCAGAATCCAGTAATACGCTAAATGACGGAGAACAATTCCCACATCTCTGAAGTGTATCAGGAAAGTTCCTTTCAAACAATAACTAACACTAATCGCAAAAGTTCATCGTTTATTTTCCAAACCTCTTAATCCTAATAAGGGATTTTTTTTAGAAAGGTTGGCACCCATCTCAGCCGACTCTGAGCGAGGGCAGAGTACACCCTGGGCAGCCTGCCAGGCCATCGCAGGGCAGAAACACGCTGACGGCTATGCAGTCTACTCTTGACGAAAATCAGCAATGGTTCTTTTCCATGCCTCTCACCACAGACAGTGAGAGACATGGCCGGCTTTTTATAAGCCAGTTACTGCTGCTGACACTATTTACAGTGTAAAGAAGTGGCACCAAAATTTGGATGGGAATTATAGCAAAAGGTTTCATTTAATTATAACATTTCTTCGAACACAACTGGCACCACTGCTGAACTTCATACTATCCTGCTTCCACTCGGTCACCATCTTGGCTATGTCTGTTATGTTATTAAAGCTCCTCCCCTTCCATTCTCAGGTGCTTGATGGGACAGGGTAGCGCATAATACGTATATCCACTGTGCTACTCTCGTTAATTCCAAAATTATCGGAACTTGGAGAAGATACGAGAAGATACAAAGTGATCATTGAAATGATCACGCACCCAGTCACGGAAGTTAGCTTCTGTTAGCGAGATTATCTGCTTGCTTTTATACACAAAGCTGTTTAAAGGACAGAGATCAACACACGACTGGTGCTACTCGGTATACCGCGTGTATTCAAAACGTCCCAAAGTTGCCGCCATCTTACCAGAGACTATTTGTCTTGTTGGAGCAAGTTGAGACACAACATTCAACACCTATCTTGTTGGGAAACAGCTAGGTTTTATCCTTTAATGCTTAAAAAGATTGTATATGTGCAGGAAATGTGGATTTCTCCCGTATTGTAGAATATGTCGAGCTACTTTTGTTAGGTCTGTGCATTTGTGCACTGTTATCGTAACATTTTGCATTTGGACGTCCTTGTACAATTCAGACTTCAGATTTTAATCGAGCTTGAAATCTAAATACTGAGGTGGTCATAAATTTGTGACCCAGAATCATTTCTGTGGTTATTTAGGTGTTTGGGTTTATTGTTTTATGCAAACTTCTTTCAGTCACATGTTAACCTTACATTATTTATCCAGGTTCTTAGGTTAAATATAATTTTACTTGGCATTACTATACATTACAAAGTACATGACGACATCATCTTCAAATAGTCTTCTGGGCCACAAACCACAAAACAGCCTCAAAGCATCAGTAACCCCCACCTATGTTTCACACTAATGCTGGTTATAGAGATGACTGATGATGTCTATGGACAAATCAGTTTGTTCGCTTTTGAACACAAAGACACACAATTCCAATGATGCCAGCTTGGTGAAGTTCAGCCACTTTTTTATGGGCTTGATCTCAGAAAGGGCTTTTGCGGAGCAGCTTGTGTGGAGGCTGAATGTGGAGGCTGAATGTTTATGAACGCAGTTCCTGGCAAATTTAACTGTTTTAAAATTTTCTAATTTGGCCTTGTTTGTGTTTGATGGTATTTCTGGTTGGGTATGTTTTCGTTTTCATACCAGCCAGAATAAGTGCAATATATCAACAAATCTTTCTCTTCTAAGTTAAAAGCCTATTATCAGAAAATATTGAGTTTTTTGTGAGCAATAACAATTTAATAAATACATATTTTTTCAGTGATGCATCATTCCATGTCAAATCAACAGAGACGTCCTGGCTGACCATCTTGGATTTGTGTCATACTTGATGTAAATAATATCATTATATTCAACAACTAGTGTCCAAAATTTTTAACTTGTATTTTCTTTAGTTTCTGAGATATGGACGTTTTTTAAAAAGAGATCATTGCAATAGTGAACATGTTGCAAAAATTAAAAGTTCCATGAGTTACTTACTGAAACACTTACGAACTATTCATTGTAAGTGTTTGAATTTTTCGGTGAGTATTCTACGCTATAATATTTATTTAACTTCTAAATCGGTTAGCCCGTGGTTGCACGTTTGCCAAGTTTTGCTGACAATTGCAATAAAAAATCCTTTCATGCATTGGGGCTGCTATATCTTTACAGTAAACATCATAAGATTGCATAGATTTCTGTATAATAATTGTGTTATTGTACTTTATTAGCAACCAGGTGAATGTCTGAAAGAAATCGAAATTTCTGATTTCTGATTTATTAAAATGAAAGAAATCTTTTATAACCATATTAAAAGTCAAAGTGTCCATGTACTACAAAGTCTACCATAATTTAGAAATATATAT
>JAOUQZ010000014.1:11834411-11852061 GCA_028564935.1 Neosilurus hyrtlii | reverse complement strand
ACACACACACACACACACATATATATATATATATATATATATATATATATATATATATATATATATATATATATATTCTGATAGTTCATCAATAGATTAACACAAAAATCCAATGTGTACCGTATTGCAATTAAAGGGTTGTGAATACTTTTGCAAGGCACTGTATGTTCTCCAGGAACCCTAACTCTAGCCCTAATAGTCCATAAATTGTTACTTTGATGAGTATGTTTGATTTTGTTGCATCATACTTTATTTATAATATGGGTGCAATTGTTGTAGCTTACTCATATAAAGTACACAATACAATGGAAGATACATTAATTTAATTAGGACCGGGGAACATAGGGACTGGGGAACATGGGTCTGATCCCATCAGAGACAACCACAGAACTCGTAGAACACATTTCTTTTTGTTCCTAAGCCAACTGACGACAGGAAAACCGAGTTGTTAAAACAACATAAGCCATTTTGGATTTACCGTCATGCTCATCTCTGGCAGTGTTCTTGTCCTCAGAGTCACTAGAATGCAACATCTCACTGTCTCTACAAGAGACGTCAACCCCGCCCAATGTGTTGACATCACTTTAGGAAAAAACTGCTAACCCCGCAGTTCAGCCCCCGCTAGTAATCCATGGGATAAATGACCAGTTTTGTGCTTTTTATGGTCATTTATGTTAAAATAAGTGTTTGTATTGCTTTACACACAAATTACGCTGTAAGGATGACCAATACTACACCTCTTTATTGTATGAATCCAATTCATGTTTGGTATCTTTTGTAAACTAAATTTCCATGAGTTTTGAACTGTTGTATTTAGGCTATATTTTTTTCCTTCATATAATCATGACACCACCCCTTTAATGGAAATAGACCAATAAAATATGAAAACAATTCATTAGTAATATGTTTTACACCTAATTGTTTTGCAGATTGAATGCTCAAGTATATCAGAGTACTCTGAAAAAATCATCAAATCAAACCACCTGGACAACGGTAAGAGTTTCACACGTCGTGAAAATGATTGTGTCTCGTGTTATTAAAAAAAAAAAAGTATTTTATTTGGGGGGAGGAGGGGTTTAAAGGAGATTGTATTTGGGAGTGGTTTCTGACACTTCTGAAATGCTTCAGGGTGCTGCAGTGACCTGACAAGCAGTTCAGGGTGTACCCCACCTTTGCCCAGAGTCGGCTGAGATGTGCACCAGCATCCCCACGACCCTATTTAGGATTAAGCGGCTTACAAAATGAATGAATGCTTCAGGATGTGTGCGACTTACGCGGTTCATTCTAATAACTAAAATTTCCTCCAAACTTCCAAAACTTTTTTGACACATCAAACTCTTGGGGCAGGATTTTTTTCAGCAGTATCTAATCCAAATCCATTTAGATTCGCATTGCTGGGGTTTGCATGAAGGAATGTGATAGAGTTATGATCAATATGGATTAAATACGCATCAAAAAAGACAAATGTTCAAATAAACTCTAAAAAAATTATTATTAGATTTTGTCTCAAATTAGCGAAGCAGATTCCACCTACACTAATTGGCATAAATAACACTTTATTAGCAGGCCAGTACACAGCTGAGCCTAATAATAATCATCGAAACAGGCCAAACAAAACAGAACTCCATATTTTCACACATTTAAGTCTCACCATTGAGATTTCCGAAATGCAGGCAAAATGAGCACCGTTTACTGAAAGGATTTTGTGTGCAAATCCTTTTATATAAAATATTTATGCATCATAGCAAAAGTGCATGAAGCCCTAAGCGGGCACACATTCATACATACCCCCCCCCTCCGTTTTCTCAAGATAACAAGTTCATTTCAGATGTTTCTCAATGATCTTCACTCATTTATGTTGTTTTCTCATGATAACAGGATTATATTGATGTCCTCAAGGTCTTGAGATAACAAAACTTTGTTTTTCCTTGATAATGATATGAATAAAATGAGATCTAGAGATAAAAATATGTGTAAAATATATAAAATTATAAAAAAAATACTCAACATCATGTCAGAGGAGCAGGTGTATTACATTTCTGTTTAATCAAGTCCCGACACAGACTGAAATAACTTTATACACTGCCAGGTCAAAAAGAAAGTCGCACACATGAATATGTTTTTGTTCCACCTTTAGCATGCATCCATCATCATGCCAGCGTTTCAACAAACTTAAGCAACGTAACATTTATTTCCATCCAGTGTTGGTTCATTTCTCACTGACGTCTTGAACTGATGAGGGAAAAACTGAACCACTCCATAAAATCTTCTCCAGCACTCTGGGGTGCCAATACATATGTGAAAATGATTCCTTGTGCTCCCTGATCCACTATTTCATTATTTGAGTCCCCGTTTTCTATGCGTGCCATCAGGGAATAAAAAGTCCATTGATGTGATAACCTGCTCATTCAGTACATTCAACTCAACAGCTGACTTCATTTTACTGCCACATTAATGTTGCTGAGCCTCGACCGGACCAACTGGAGCAACGATGCCATGGAGATTAAATGCTGTGGTTACGGATAAATGCATTCCATGAAAATATTACAGGTTTTTTTTTTTTTGGCCGGGCAGTGTACCTTGCTATAAATAACTTGTTATCACAGAAAAACAACCTTTTTTATCTCAAGAAAATGACATCCCGTTATCTCAGGAAAATAAAAAGGATAAATGTATGAATGCACCAAACCTGTACTGCTCTAGGAATTCTTCCTTTTCATCGTCTCCTGTGAGATTGTGTCATCTAAAACACTGAGTGTATAAACTTTTATTATCATATAAAATTACATATGTAGGAAATCAGATCTATAATACACATAACATATAAATATATAAATAACAGGGTTTCTTTTTCTATATTGTCATATTTCTATTATTCACTTTTATTTAATAATGTATTTAATAATTAATGTGGAATCACATCCACATCTTATATGACTAACCCTTGCCCGTATTAAAAGAGTAAAATTTGGGGGCAGGCCGGAGCCTATCTCAGCCACCACGGGGCAAAGACAGGGCATACCCTAAACAGCTCACCAGACCGTCACAGCGACAACACCTACATAACGATTGACACACACACACACACACTCACAGCTAGGGGAAATTTGGAACAGCCTACTATGCATGTCTTTGGACTGTAGGAGAAAACTGGAGTACCTGAAGAAAACCCATGTGAGCACTGGGAGGACATGCATACTTCACACAAAACACGCTTGGTGAGCCCAGGACTTGAACCTTGGACCTTCTTGCAGGTCCAAGCATGCCACTCCAAGTTACACAGTTTAACTGTAACATATGTTTTTTAGGTCACAATCATGTATTAGAGACACTCCTTTTATTTGTTTATTTATTTATTTATTGAAACATCACTCTGTGTTCTGTGAGCAATATCTCCTAAGTGCATCATTAATTCCGAGGTCTGAATACATATTGTATGTTCTTAATTTTAGTACAACTATTTTATAATACACACCTAACTCTGAATACAGCACTAATTGTTTATCCATTAATTTAAATGTTTCTGCTTCCACTGAGGACAGAGTGTTTATGATTTATTCGCATGGAGAGAAAAAAGGTGATACACTCGCAATTAGCAAGCACTGTCTTATTACACAGGAAAAAGCAGTCACTTCCATCTTGTACTGTTACAACATTGTTTAAATCAGTCCATAACACTTTTGATAAACACACACACACGCACACACACACACATACACACAAACACAAGCACAAAACTCTCTCGGCACCTTCTTCCTTTGCAATCAGTTACTGAAGACTGGCAGGTTGCATGCTGAAAAAAAGGAGAGAGGGAGAGGGGGGGAGAGAGAGAGAGACAGAGAGAGGGGATGGGAGGTGGAGAGAGAGGGGGGGTGGGGGGGAGGTGGAGAGAGAGAGAGAGACAGAGAGAGAGGGAGGATAGTGAGAGAAAGAGACAGGGAGAGAAACAGGATGGAAAGAGAAAATGAATGGAGTCCATAAAATTGTGTTCTTGAACTTGAAAGGAGGAGATCACATCTCAAGAATTAAATTTATATGGAATGACTTTCTCTCTACGGTTTCATTTTCACCCTTTCCTTTGGACAAAATCAGTTCAACTGTTCAAATCTCACAGTAGGGTGGTACAGTGGCGAAGTGGTTAGCACATCTGCCTCAGAGCAAGATTCTGGTCCTGGGTTCGATTCCTAAGCTCGGACATATCTGTGTGGAGTTCGCATGTAATACATGTATAAACTACATGATAATGGACTCTGAAGTGTCACAGCAACAAGGTGCACCACTACCTCCTGAGAGATTGCAGGTTCGAGCCTTGTTTTCTGCATGCTGCTAATTGGCTGAGACCTCATTGAGTGAGAGAGGGAGGGAGGGAGGGAGGGAGGGATAGTGGGTAGCACTTTCTTCTGAGTGTGTGATGCTATCAATAAGATAAGAGATCTTTATTGTTGCATGAACAATAAAAATCAGTGAAGAGTGAAAATCAGTACACACTGACGAATATGTATGTACAGGAGTTTGGGGCTGGTGGTGTAGTGGTTAGCACATCCACCTGACAGCAAGAAAGCCTGGGTTTGATTCCTGGGCTTGGATGTTTCTGTGTTGTTTGCATGTTCTTCCTGTGCTTGTGTGGGTTTTCTCCTGGTACTTTGGTTTCCTCCCACAGTCCAAAAACATGCACATTAGGCGAATTGGCTGTTCCAAATTGCCTCTAGCTTTACGTGAGATAGACACTAGCGTCCTTGTGACCCTAGTAGGATTAAATGGTTCAGCAAATGAGTGTGAGTGTGTGTGTGAGTGATCTCAGTCTTTACACAGTGTGTGTTTTTAATAGCTCTGTATGTGTGTTTTATTTCTTGCAGTTATTACCATCTTTAAAGGGAAAGTAGAAGAAACAGAACTTCCTGTGGACCAGGTGGACATTATTGTCTCCGAATGGATGGGATACTGCCTCTTTTACGAGTCCATGCTGAAGACTGTCATTTACGCCAGAGATAAATGGCTGGTTAGTAGCTATATAGCTTGCATGGGTTTCCTCACACACTCTAAAGACATGCAAGCTAGGCTAACTGACTGTTCCAAATTGCCCTTATATGTGTGAGTGTGATTTCTTCTGTGTGTTGGCCTAGGGATGGACCGGCGAGCTGGGCAGGGTACACAAATGAATGAATGATGGACATATTTAGATGTAAGCAAAACCAGGCGGCATTGTGGTGTAGTGGTTAGCATGTCCGCCTCACAGCAAGTTCGATTTCTGGGCTCTGGAGTTTGCATGTTCTCCGTGTGCTTGCGTGGGTTTCTTGAAGGTACTCTGGTTTCCTCCCACAGTCCAGAAAAATGCATAGTAGGCTAAATGGTTGTTCCAAATTACCCTAAGTAGGATTAAGCGGCTTAGAAAATGAATGAATGAATAAAAACAAAACCAGTGAATGCTTTTGTGGTTATACACTATTACAGTTGGTGTATCTACGTATATATCTCTACTGTTTAAACCAGATTCAGTGCTTTTCACAGTGAATCATGACAGAGGACAGTGTTTAATGGAGAAACAGTTGCTGCACATAGCACAGGGATGAGTGTGCTTTGTGCTCAGAAGAGGGATAGAGAGTGTGAATGAACGTGATAATGATATTGATATCGCCACTTGTGTGAACTAAATATGATAATATGATGACTTGGTGACATAAGTGATGTGATACTGGCGTCTTTCAGAAGCCCGGAGGACTCATGTTCCCAGATAGAGCAACACTACACGTGGTGGCCATAGAGGACAGACAGTACAAAGACTTTAAAATCCACTGTGAGTATCCACACAAGCACACCGACACATTATAAGTGGGGTCCTTCTTAGGGAGCTGGGTCAGACTAGGGTTTCTCTCTCCTTCAGGGTTAAAGAAATCTAACACTCATCTGGAGCCAGCATGAGCTCTGGACTGGACTTGTCCACTAAGAAAGACATCCAGAAGTGACAAAATATAAGTAATTGAATATCACGGATGAGAGGGACCAGTGATGTCTCCTTACACACATGACAGATGGTGTCGGTTTCTTATTCTCGGAATGCTTCATGAGCTCTACCTCATAACAAAAACTATCTACTGCACCATCGCTTTTCTTTTCTTTTCTTTTTTATGTCATGTGACCATGCATGATATCACTTTCACATATCCATCAAATTCAAACACACTGTATAGTAACCCATCCACCACCAACACCCCTCACCCCATTTTGCCTAAGGATAAAACTTTCCTCCATGTAAAAAAATAACCACACACAGCAAGAATACACCACAAGGTTCAACTCGTCCAATTTATTTTTACACACTAGTTCACTTTTTGAAGACCAAGACCATTAAAGAACACTATTTTTTTTTCTCTCTCTACAGCCATTTGATTAAAATATAAATTAAATGTATACTGTACATAAATGGTGCTGATGTTCAGCTATTTGGAGCCCCATTGATAAGGAAAAAGTGTCTAACCATCAATTTGCTAAATCTTTATATTAAGATTAAAAATCATCATTCCAAGTGGATAAAGCTTGAATTAAAATGACAAATAACTGTAGTATTCTAGCTGCATGTGATAGTCCACACCTCCGAACTCATTTTCTTAACAAGACTCCAGGTGTGCTAACACCTGACTCCAAATAGCTTTTTTGAGGTCATTAATTCAAGGGTTCACATATTTTTTCTACTAGCACTCTGAGATTTTTATGGTTGCTCTCAATGAAAACATGAAAGGTCAGAATTGTTTCTGTGTTATTATTTTAGGCACATTCTATTTGTCAGTGCCCTTGACTTAGATGAAGACCAGACCACATTTTATGACAAATTAATGCAGAAAACCAAGAAATTCGAAAGGTTCACATACTTTTTCTTGCCACTGTAAAGAATGTTTAAGAACCATGTTGGTTTTCACGAAGATAAACATGCAGTACTTGTTAATATTGTATGTTAAATCATTCTCTTAAGGAGACTTTTATTCATGACTGATGGAAGGAATCTCCAGTGGCAGGGCAAGTTTCCAGACAAGAGTTTGTCCTTGGTTTTAATTTGTAATACAATGAGATGCTTTTTTATTTTTATTTTTATTTTTTAACCCTATTCATTTTAAGTGAGACAGAAAAATACATGCTGGTATGCTGTAACAGGGGTTTGTTACACTGTCATTTCTCAATATGATATAAAACTATAAAACTATATGTGGCAGCCGTAGCCTAACGCTTAGAGAAGCGAGTTTGGGAAGTAAAGGTTGCTAGTTTAAACCAGCAGGAAAAATGTGTGGCAGGGGGTTGAGCTGCACCTTCCCTTCCTCCACATTCATGGCTGAAGTGCCCTTGAGCAAGGCACCTAAGCCCCAACCGCCCTCCAGGCGGCCCGATGTGTGGCAGCCCTCTGCTCTGTGTATGTGTGTGTGTGTGTGTGTGTGTGTGTGTGTGCCCCACTATCAATGGGATGTCACTGTTGTCCCTCCAGTGCAGCTAACTGGGTTATCAAATGCCAACCATGTCTGTCACTGTCTATGGTGAGAGACATGTAAAAGAACCATTGCTGATTTTCGTCAAGAGTAGGCTGCATAGCCGTCAGAGTGTTTCTGCCCTGTGATGGCCTGGCGAGCTGTCCAGGGTGTACTCTGCCCTTGCCCAGAGTCAGCTGAGATGGGCGCCAGCCTTCCCGTGACCCTGATTAGGATTAAGTGGTTCAGAAAATGAATGAATAAACAGTTGTAAAGTACATTTGCATATACTACATGTGAAACTTGATTGATCCAGTATCTGGTGATCAAAAGCATTATTCCATTTGAATAATGTTTAAATCAAAGCAATAAACACTCACAGTTGTCAAGGTGGAAGGTGCCAGCCTCCCCGCGACACTAATTAGGATGAACGATGAACAATGAGTTTGCCAAGTTAACTCGGAGCAGACACTGTCACAAAAAATTAAATCACATTTTATTTTACTTTCTTGTGTTTCAGTGTAGTATATACTAATCTCTGAATTAGTAGGTTATAAAAAAACTAAATTAACTACATGATGCTCATGGAGCTCACCTACTCGAGTCCATCATGGTTAAAATATGCATAAATAAACTATAAAAATCTTGTTTTATGTTGGCTTTTTTACATTTCTGTGTAGTGTACTTAAATACAATACTACAAAAGAGTAAACTACAGTATAGTAAAACACGGAATGGGTTTAAAACATGCCTTTAAGCCTACACGGTGCTTAGCTGTGCTCAGAAGATGCTGAGCTCACCTGATCTGTCTCTGTAAAAATAAAACTAGAAAAAAATTATATTTAGTTTGTGTTGGATTCTTCCTGTGTTGTATATACTGTACAAAAACAATTATTTGCTTCAGGATTTGTAGATGTCATTGATTTGTACAGCCTATTAGGCTAATAGACTATTCTCAGTGATGTCCACTTTAGCTTCTGGGCATAGCTGTAAATTAGGTCATAAATTAAAAAAATGTTTAGATGGCAAATTGCTGTGGTATAACAAAAATAAAACACTTTCGATTTTTGGAAATCTGAACCTCGGTGGCATAGTGGTTAGCACGACGCTCGTCGGCTTCATCGCAGGAAGGACCTGTGTTTGAGTTCCGGGCACATTATTTCTGTGTGGAGTTTGTATGTTTCTCCCGTGTTTGCGTGAGTTTCCTCCAGGTACTCCAGTTTCCTCCTATACTCCAAAAACATGCACATTAGACTAATTGGCTGTTGCAAATCACCGCTGTGTTTGAGAGTGAGTGTGAATGGTTCAGGGTGTACCTCACCTTCGCCCAGAGACGGCTGAGATGGGCGCCAGCCTCCCCACAGTCCAAAGACATGCACATTAGGTTAATTGGCTGTTCCAAATTGCCCCTAGGTGCGGATGTAGGTGTGAGTGTGAATGTATGTGTTGGCCCTGCGATGGCATGGCGAGCTGTTCAGGGTGTACCCCACCCTCACCCAGGGACGGCTGAGATGGGCGCCAGCCTCCCCACAGTCCAAAGACATGCACATTAAGTTAATTAGCTGATTCAAATTGCCCCTGGGTGTGGATGTAAGTGTGAGTATGAATGTGTGTGTTGGCCTCGGTCGAGCTGTTCAGGGTGTACCCAGCCTTTGCTCAGTTTTGGCTGAAATAGGCTCCAGCCTCCCTGCAACCCTGATAGGATTGAGCAGTTTAACATATTAGTAAATGTGCGAGAAACCTTAATCTCTTGTTGATCATTCATTCATTCATCCCCAACTGTTCTATTCTTTACATAGTAATTTTTGTCTCTACAACTGATTCCTAGGGTGGGAGAATGTTTACGGATTCGACATGACCTGCATTCGCAACGTTGCCATGATGGAACCACTGGTTGATATCGTGGACCCGAAACAAGTGGTGACCAACTCTTGCCTAATTAAGGTAGGAATATTCGGTGTTTGCAAATGTGTGGGCTGGCAGACGTAATATCAGAATGTGAATATGAGTATTTGATCTTTTTGTGAAAGCCCTCATCTGATTCATAGAGCAGATTGAAGAGGCGCTACCTCAGGACACATGTTGTGTGAGCGTTACATAATGACCTGATGATCATTAAGAGGCTTTCTGATGACTGGGTGTGAATCTGTTCCCATTTGGTCTGCTATCAGTGCATCCTTATGATAGGACCGAAATATCATTTTGTGGTCACACTGCTAATGAGTGACGTTAAGTGTGTAAACTCAGACATTTAAAGCAAAATTATGTGTTGGGTATCAAACCTCAGGATTCTCCTTTAGAATTTAAATGCAACATATGAAATATATTTGTACTGAAATATATGTGAAGTAGTTTATCATTTTTATGCTAAACTGTTAGTAGCTGCTGCAAAAGGTTTTGCAGTCAAACTCTTGTGAAGCGACTTGGAGTTCAGCTCCTCCTGGATGGGATGCAAGTCCATCGCAGGTTTCCTTCACAGTATTTTTACTGGTATCCATTTATACTGCTGGGTGGACGGAGGCACACTTGTGGTTAAGACTTTGCCAAGGGTCTTGCCAGGATCTCCCACAACCTCTCAGTTATGAAACCATTACCCTAACCTCCACACCACTTTTGTGGTTGAACTCGTTTAATTTCCAGAGATTTTTGTTTTTTTAATATATTTTTTTTACTCTTTAAAGTAGATACAGTAGATTTTCTGCTAATGAAATTACAGCTGAACACACTTGTAGCATTCTTTTGTGACAGAAATAAACTGTTGTTGCAGAAGTTCTGACTTTTTTATTATTATTATTTTTGATGTACTGTATCAATCTTGCAAATGAAATTTGGTTCTGCGTTTAACCCATCCAAAGTGAGCGCACACACACACACACAGACACACACAGACACACACACACACACATACACACATGCATAAACAGTGAGCACACATGCACTCAAAGCTGTGGGAAGCCACACTGCGATGTCCGGACAGTAGTTGGGGGTTACGTGACTTGGCACTTCAGCCATGAAGGTGGAGGAAGAAGAAGGTGCTTGTTGATGGTTGGGTTTTTCAGTCTGGACAACAGTATTGTGTAGTGTTTAGCACATCCGCCTCACAGCAAGAAGGTCCTGTGTTCAATTCCCAAGGTCGGGTGTCTCTGTGTGGTTTGCATGTTCTCCCCGTGATTGCATGGGTTTTCTCCGGGTACTCCGGTTTCCTCCCACGGTCAAAAGACATGCACATTAGGCTAATTGGTTATTTCTAAATTGATCCTAGGTGTGACTGCAATGGTCTGGTGAGCTGGGATAGGCCCCAGAACCCCCCTCCCTCCCCGCCGCAACCCTACAAGGAATAATCGGTTTGGGAAATGAGTTGGCAGTCTACAAAATCATGACAGCAATACCACTGAAGGCATGAAATGTGATATTTTGTGAGCTGATTGCCTTGAGTAGACTGTACGGATGAGGAAATCTAGACAGTCTGAAACATTGTCTGCAGCATCACACGCCACAGAGCTTCGCCGCATCACTTTCTTATAGAATTGATGAAATCAGGGCTTAATCCCATTGGCACCACTTTAAGCTGGTCATCAAACAACATTGTGAGTATATAGGAAACCAGTAAGTAAAAATAGACCAACAGGTCAAAGTTTAAACTAAAAAGTGGACTCATTAAATATTGCATGCCACTGATTATCATGTTAATTAAAAACTACTAATATGCTGTTCACCCAGGGTGGAATTTTTCTGCTCAAACAGTCATAAAATTGAGGTGAGGTAAAGATTTTAACCCTTGATTATCCATTCTTCAGATTTTAAACTTCACTCTAGCACAGTGGTCTAGTGCCACTATCTGACAATTTGTTGCAACTACAAAATATTACCCACATAATTGCTCACTCACTCCTTTGCCAAACTGCTTGATCCTGTTTGGGTCGCAGGGAGGATGGAGCTCATCTCATGCAACCCAATGAAAGAGGCTCACCGGACCAAAACACACAACCATTCATATTCACAGCAGTAAATTTGCATGTCTTTGGATGGTGGGAGAAAACCTGAGTACTAGGAGGAAACCAAAGCAAGCATGGGGAAAATATGCAAACTTCACAAAGAAACACCTGAGCCTGGGACTCAAACCCAGGACCTTCCTCCTGGGAGGCAGACGTGCTAACCGCTACCTCCCTTCATGTTTATGGTATTTGGGAAAAATTGAGAAATGTAAAATAATAATAATAATAATAATAATAATAATAATAATAATAATAATAATAACACAAAGAATGTGATTCTTTTAGGGTGACAGTCTCGATGCCAGTAACGATCTAAAAACATGGTGGTCATAAGAGCTGTAGAATCAAATATACATTATCCAGCATGATTCATTAACACACATTAACTGTGTAACAGGTTTATACAATAGTCAGCAGTTCAGTGCATCAAATAAATAAATAGATAGATATATATATAGATATATATATATATATATATATATATATATATAGATAGATAGATAGATAGATAGATAAACAAACAAACAAACAAATAAATACATGCCATATATATATATATATATATATATATATATATATATATATATATATATATATATATTTTCATGTCATTTCATTTCTCAAACTATTTTATACTTTATCAGGCTGCAGCCCAAATTGATATGATTTCAGTATTATCATCTAACTGCCCTAATCCTGACACAATTCCTTTTTTTTTGCGCTCCACCTGTGTCATTTCAATATTCAGCACTCATTTTCTATCTCAGATTTCTTTTCCAAAAAGATTTAGCTATTTTCAAGGGGTCTCATGATCATGTGCTTTATTTATTCGTCCAAATATCAAAGAATAGAAGAAACAAAAGATAAGAAAGGGCAAAGACGATACAGGGTGCCAGAGAATTAAAGGAGAAAGCTCGAGAGAGATCTCATCATCACTGTCTGTTCAGTTGGTGTATTTATGAAATACCTGGAGGACATGAGTCAGAAATGAAGGATAGTGTTCCATCTCTTTGTTGGGTTTCTGAATGACGTGAACAAATGGGAGGGTGAAGGACGTTAATCATCTACTGTTGATATGATGAATAAAGGCACAAGGGAAGCATTGGTCATTTTTTCCTATTCCATTTTTATTCATTTTTTATTTTTATTCATTTATTTTATTTTATTTTATTTACGTCTGGACCTCACTGCTTAGGCTGCTTTTCCCCGACCCGACCCCGTAACAAGTGGAAGAAGATGAATGAATGAACGAAATGAATTTTATTTTATATTGTATTAATTCTGCAAGGGAAACTTTAACTTCTGCATTTAACCCATTCAAAATGATTACACACATAGACAGTGAGCACACACACTCAGAGCAGTGGGCTGCCACTCACTGCGGTGCCCGGAGAGCAGTTGGGGGTTAGGTGCCTTGCTCAAGGGCACTTCAGCCATGAATGTGAAGAAAGGGAAAGTGCAGCTCACTCCCCCACCGCCACACATTTTTCCTGCTGGTTCGGGAATCAAACCACCAATCTTTCAGTCCCAAAGCTGCTTCTCTAACCATTAGGCCACGGCTGCCCGCAGCAGAGACATGAAGGTTTAGTGTTGTGTAATGTTCATGGAGAGAGCTTAACTGCTTGTCACGGTTGTGTAAAGACTTCAGTAGAGGCAGAAGCTCAAGTGTTTCTAACGGAAACTTGGAAAGACTGCATTTAGGGATTCATCACACCTAGGTGTAATTCAGAGTAGGTTAGCCTAAGGGGAGGCAGGGTGGCATGGTGGCTTGGTGATTAGCACGTCTGCCTCGTAGCAAGAAGGTCTGAGGTTCACATCCCGAGTCTTTTCTGTGAGAAGTTTGCATGCTGATGATGATGATGACGAAGACAACCATGACTTCTATCACTGGTTGGTGTGGGTGCGAAGATATCTGTACAGTCCAATCCTCGGTCTGAACTGTCTATTGCAATGTGGACACCGGAGGATCGCCGGAAAATGGCCAGGCAATCCTATCCCTGCATGCTATCCCTGTGTTTGCATGGGTTTCCTCTGGGTGATTTGGTTTCCTCTGGCAGTCCAAAGACCTGCACATTGTGCTGATTGCATCATCCAAATTGTAGCTAGGTGTGTGTAAATGGTTGGGTGTGTTTTGGTCTCGCGATGGACTGGCTCTCTCCAGGGCCTTCACCCAGAGTCTGCTGTGATAGGCTCCAGTCTTTCTGCAAGCCTATAGGATCAAACGCTTCGGCAGAGATTTTTCTCAGAGGTAAATCAAAAAAGGGAAAACTCAGAAGACGCAAATACAAACATGTTTAGAACACACAGAAACTCCAGTCGTAGTAGCCCCAGCTCAGAGTAAAGCCAAGGATCCTGGATGTATCAGAGAGCAACACTACTCGGTTCTGAGTTACGAATTAGAAGGTTGGGCGTTCAAGCCCCAGTGCCACCAAATTACCTGTGTTGGGCCCTTCAGCAAGGCCCTTAACTGCTTAGCTGTGTAAGTGAGATAAAAAAAACGCAAGTTGCTTTCAGTTTGAGTTTGCTTTGAAATGCCATACAAGTAAATAAATGTAGCTCCAGCAAGCTAACATGTATGTCATTATGTGCTTCCCAGGAGGTGGATATCTACACTGTAAAACTGGAGGACCTCGCCTTCACCTCAGCCTTTTGCTTGCAGATCCAGAGAAATGATTACATCCACGCTCTCGTCACCTACTTCAACATCGAGTTCACCAAATGTCACAAGAAGACCGGCTTCTCCACAGGTACGCCTGCACCTGCGTACCAACTCCTAAGAAGTCCACCTTACAAATATTCACAGTACATATACACTGACCATACAAAATCCTATCATACCTGTCCTCATTCTTAAATAAAAATGCAAACACATATAGATATGACTTATCTATCCCTCACATTGTCAGCTCCTGATGCTCCGAGTACACACTGGAAGCAGACAGTGTTTTACTTAGAGGATTACCTTACAGTCAGAAGAGGGGAGGAGATCCTGGGCAGCATCGCCGTCAAGCCCAATGAAAACAATGAGGTGGGTCAGTGAATGTAAGAGGGGTGGCACAGTGTTGTAGTGGTTATTATGTAGGCTTCACAGTAAGAAGGTCCTGGGTTTGAATATCAGGCTTGGGGAGGGTGTTCCTGTATGGAGTTTGCATATTCTTCATGTGCTTGCATGGGTTTCTTCTGGGTACTCTGGTTTCATCCCGCAGTCCAAAGACATTCACGTTAGTTGATGAAAATAATTGGCTATTATCACACATAGGTGTAAGTGTAAATAATTGTGTAGGTGTAATTATTGTGTGTTGGTGAGCTGTTCAAGGTGTACCCTGCATTTGCCCCCACAGAGTCAGCTGCGATAAGCTCCAGCTTTTCATGAGTCTAGTGCACAGGTGTCAAACTCAAGGCCCGCCAATCATATTCTTTGAGCTTTCAAAAAATGTGATTACCGTACACTCTTTGCATTACCAGGAAACCTAATTCATCATCCTTCCACTAGGTGGCAGCAGCCAATTTCAAGTAAACAGTTAATCAGTCACGACACAAGAAAGATTGCATGCTAGCTTCTCGCTGTTAAGCGTTTTCAGATAATGCAAGTGAATAAAGGAAAAGAGGTCAAACACCTAAACCAATCATTTTTGCCTTGCAGATTTCATGGTTGCTCTTTTTAGAATAGAAGTTCAGTGATTAATCTGTCCTCGGTCACCTTAGTGAATATGAGTTTGACACCAATGCTCTAGTACTATTAAGCGCTTCAGCAAATGAATGAATGCATGTTTACACGGAGACATTATTTATCTCAGCCTATCTATACATGACTGAATATCTATGGCTGAAATGTTTTGGAATGGCGACTGTAGCAGATGAATGCTTGCTCAGATTATCCTTCAAACTCAAGATACATTTTATTTACAGAACAGTACATCAAACGTCATTGTTAAAAGCACAATAAATTAGCCTACATGTCATCCACATTTTACACTAACACACACAATAACTTGCTTGAGGTGCTATTTTATAAGCAATGAACAATGAAAGAATGGTGGTGGTTAGCACGTCCACCTCACAGCAAGAAGGTCCCCGGTTCGGGTGTTCTCCCCGTGCTTGGAAGGGTTTCCTCTTACAGTCCAAAGACATGCTCATTAGGCTAACTGTCTGTTCCAGGTTAACCCTAGATGTGAGTGTGAGTAGATATGTGTGTTGCCCTACGATGGTGTGGCGAACTGTTCAGGTTGTATTCCATCTTCGACCAGTGTTGGCTGAGATGGGCTCCAGCCTCCCACCAACCCTAGTAAGATTAAGCGCTTTAAAAAATGAGAACTGATTAAAGAAAGTAATTTTCATAATGTGAACATGGAGCCCATAAAACTGGCGAAAGGAGCTGGATAACCAAATTCTGAACATTTATCATTTTGAATGTGACTCTTTAACTTAAGTGGAAAATTCTGTATAAAGCCCACAATATGGAAGAAAAGATTTATGTACAGGAGACTCTTGCTTATTTACGGACTCTGTTTTTCCTTTAGCGTGACTTGGACTTCACTTTTGAGCTGGATTTCAAGGGGCAGCTTTGTGATGCAGCGATTTCCCATGACTACAAGATGCGGTAGGATTCCATCAGAGGGAGACTTTCCCTAACAGCTTGACCGCCCACAGAACAACACAGGAGGCTGTTACTGAATATGCTCTGACCAAACACAAGAGACCAGCAGCAGAATATGAGCCCAGGGTGAACTACTTACATTACAAAGAGCAATAGTGTCATCAGTCCTCCAGTTCGGCAAAACTAGCAGTCTGTGAGAGAGCATCACTCTGAATGTAACTGTCAGTGACTTTGAGAATGTCTTAATTGTCCTTTATTTTAGTAAGAAAGCATGAAAGCAAGTACAGTGTTGAATAGTAATCTGCAAGTTAATGTGATTAAAAGAATAATTAATTAATTAATTAATTAGTAATGTGGCGACATGCCCAAACAGACTTGAGCACAGTAATAGGGTTTTGAAAGTGAGTATTCTTATAGCAGGCAGCATGGAGAAAGATTTTAAAAGTGAGACATTTAATAGCTTGTTTTCGATTCTTTAATTTGATGCCTCATCATTACTAAATATATTGAACTGTTATTTCTGTTATTTCTGTTATATGTTTATTTATTTATTTTTGGTGGTTGAATGATTTCTGTTGTAATTGGCATGATTTATTTCCCATAGTGATTTTTTAAAATATATATATTTCTTTTTTTCCATTAAAAATGTTTCTTTGGCCTAATTCTTATTCTGAACATTATATGCAAACATCTGGGATGCTGGCAGTGGTAAATAAAAGACAGGTGTGAAAATGACGTGTTGAGTATTTGAGTTAATTTGGCCGGATAAAAAAAATGTTTTGAAAACCTAAATGACGCACATGGCTTATTTTTTTTTTTGAGAGAAATGAGGTTGACGCCCAAAAGCTTTTTAAGCTTAATGTAGGTAAAGTGACTGAAGCTATACAATACACCCTATGTACATTTATCAAGTATTAAACTCTGAAACTCACCAACTGTCTATAAAACAGCAGCCTTGCAATTCCAAAAATCTTTAAGAAATAGAACTATTTCAATATTTTCACTATATCACCTTCTGTGTAGTTTTTACACATTTATATGTTCTCCTACTGCTTGCATGGGTTTCCTCCAGGTATCTCCGGGTTCCTTCCACAGTCCAAATACATGCACAGTAGGATGAGTGGCGTGAGATTGGCTGAGATGAGCACCAGCCTCCCAGACGGAAGTTCAAGCACTGTTATGATCCCCCCACCCCCCCCCCACCCCCCCCGTGCAGCTAACTGGGTTATCAAAGGCCAGCCATGTCTCTCACTGTCTGTACAGTAAAAGAACCATTGCTGTCATTCCTAAAGAGTACGCCAATGAGTTGCCACCAGCATGTTTCTGCCTTGCGATGGACTGGCGAGCTGTCCAGGTTGTACTCTGCAGTCGCCCATAGACGGCTGAAATGGGCGCCAGCCTCCCTGCGACCCTAATTAACTCCTCCTGGATGGGTAAGGAGTCCATCGCAGGTTACCTTCCTATTATTTATACTGCTGGGTGGACAGAGGCACATCTGTGGTTAAGACCTTGGCATGTTGGGGTATAACAATGATTCAAACCTCTCGATCATGAGCCCAGCATCATATATATATATATATATATATATATATATATATATATATATA